>JAXGGA010003076.1:0-109186 GCA_038373865.1 Uloborus plumipes | reverse complement strand
CCCAAAATAAAGAGTTACGAACGAGTGAAAGAACGAAGATCTAAGGAAGTATATGTGTATATAGAAGAAGATCTAGGGCTGTATATGTGTTCTATTTCTGATTGTTGAAGATGGTTTACGCATACAATAAAAATTTAGTAACTAAGACGTATGTAGAACAACAGCATCTGGACTTTTAGAAGAAAAGGAACAGCTAGTATTCCATCATATCGCACGACACGCGACTTTTTAAACAGGAGGGTTGGTCAGTTTGAAACTGAACAAAGTGTATAAAACTACATGTTTTAAAATAAATATTATGCTTAAAATCAGCATTGATGTCAAATGTATACGAGCAGATAAAAATATTTGAAACTTTAAAACTGAATGCAGAAGCTTTTAAAAGTTACAAAAAACATTTGTTTTATAGCGTGCTAAACGATAAAAGCAAGCTCGCTCACTGCCTCGGCTCCAAACGGAGACAAAATTCGATATTCCATATTCTCCGTCTATTCCATATTATGAATTTCTGTCCTATAAGACACTTTTTATTCTCGGATTTCAATTTTTTTAAAAGTTGTTTTCCCGTCGTTAGAAACAAAATCAGTTTGGATTGACAAGCTAATGTGGAGCACAAATCAGCATAGACAGAGACACCCTTGGACCATCAGCATTTGTGCTCAAATTTAACCCGCGATCACTCGCGCTACTTTGCGTCACACGAGCACTCACGGAGTCACGGAGCGGTTTTTTTCAGGAAATTGAGTTTGTAAAGCAGAAAAATTGTGTTTTGAACACTAAATTTTAATCACAAAGTCTACAACCTCTTCATTTCATCTTTATAACTCAAATTGCTACTTTGAGTCATACGAGTACTCGCGCCGGGCCTCGCAGGCCCGGAGCGTTTTTTTTCAAGAAATTGAGTTTTAAAGCAGAAAAAATTGTGTTTTGAACACTAAACTTTAATCACTAAGTCTTCAACCTCTTCATTTCATCTTTATAACTTAAATTGCGAAGCATTTTGCGACTCTTTCTTCGCGTTCTCAATGCAGAATGAGAAACGCGAGCACTCGCGCCGGGCCTCTGAGGCCCGAACTGATATTTTTTGGGGGAAAGAGGGTCTGTACATTCCTGAAAAACATGTGGTCAGTAAGAAGGTGACCCTGAACGCAGCTACTGTGGACCTCGTCCATTTCCGGTGAAGGGGTGATTTTTGGCAGCGAATTTAAATAATGACCGGGCCTGAGAGGCCCCGTGCGAGTGCTCGTGGGTTAATAGACACAAGCACTCAAGTACTCCCCGTGCCTTCAGCTACACATGGTTTACCCAGATAGATTGGACCTTGAAGATTACTTTTTTTTAACTCAGGATTGGAGAAGAGCAACCCTTGCTCCGGTACCGCAAGAGGAATTGATTTTGAATGGGAACGTGGAGGACTAATCACCAAACGAACATACTAAAATTGCCCTAGTAACCATTAGTAAACACGGTGGATTTTCGAATGACTGTTATTGAAGCCGGGACCCTTCGGTTATGATTCCAACATATTACTAATCAGGGCAGCAGAGCCACAGCTTAATGTGCAGATCAAGTAATTAAAAACCATGTACACATCTGTAAGAAATCCTTAATTCAATTCAGCTGGAATCTTCTATCAATTCATTGGACTTTGCCTTCTGCCATTTAGGTTGGAAAGCGGAATATTTTTCATATTTTTGACTAGAACCAGCCCAGTTGGGCCCAGAGCCTGCGGCTGGTCGTCGCATTTGTATTTGTCTTTGAATTTGTATATGTTTACTGAAGCACGGCTTAAATACAGCTATTATTTTAGTTCAACACGTTTCAATGACCATTAAAATTTATATGCGGTACCAACCAGTCGAACGCCACTCCTATTCTTTGCGGATGTGTGGCGTTGCCGAAGAAATGCCCATTGCTTCTTTCAATATCAGCCGCTCACTACTATAACAAAGGTGTGACGCATGCATCATTACAGGTGAACACTATTTTAAACAGCTTCTGCGACTTTGAGTAGCAATTTTTTTACGACTAAGAATTTTCAGACATTTTATTTCTGTGCAGGGCTTTATACTCGGTCACTTTAAAATAGGCGCATCAAGTTTAGAAATTTTGCGTCGTCTCCATGAAACCATACGAAAGACTACAGCTCCACTCTTTTTTTTTTTATGCACTGCTGTGGAGGCATTTCATTTATCTTATGTGTATCGAATTATGCTTACACTTTTATTTAGATCCTCATGTCTCCAGTAATTTCTCAAAGTTTTCTCACTAATCTAGCCATACATAAATAAAGCAAAAATTCCTAAGAAAAATCGTGCTTTATTAACGTTGAGTTTTCAATAGAATAATAGTTTACGCACAAAGCAATTTTAACCGTTTGCATTGAACCATTTTTGCAAAAGCCAAGTGGGGAAAAATTCCATAACGCCGTAACTATGGCAACTGTTAGGGGAAAAGTGCGGAGAGTGAGAAATTAATTTTACTTTGAGCCGGTAGCTCTCGTTACACGGGGTATAGGTAGCTCCAGAAATTAGAAATGCATTGGTTTTAGTATAGAGCGATTCCATACCAAATCACCGAATGGGGGTCGCACGACCGACTCGGATTTTTTTTTTTTAATTTGGTACACAGATTGATGGTATAGAGGTATGAAAAAGCCCAAAAGGAAAGTTACCTGCTCCACTTATTTTCTGAGATACATGCCCTCAAAGTTTGTCCGCCACGTCAAAATACTAAAAAAGTTATGTTTTTTAATCATTTTTTATAAAAAATCGTACTCATGCAAAATAAAAGTGTTAGATATCTATGGAAACTAGTTACTCCAGGCATTCTGAAGAAAAATACTAGAATGTTCATAATGAAAATTGCCAAGGTACAGGGCTCTTTGAAGTTGTCACCACAAAAACTTGATTTTGCAGATTTTGCTAAAATTCAGGCATTTATTACAAAAAAAGGCAAACAAAACCAAAGGTTTTCTCACTTTCTGGTAGTGTACAGGTCCTCCCTGTAAATTGCTACGCAATAAATGTTTTGGGTTTCTCACTCCTTCTTGGAAATATTTTAGCTTAAAGATAAGCCGTATGGCAAAAAATGCGTTTTTGGCCATCTTGGCAGCCATTTTTCTCATAAAGGGGGAGCAGTAGAAACTTTAATTTTTTTTTTAAACAAGCCACTGATATGTTAGCTATTCACAGGAAAAGAGTTTACTTTTGGTTATTTCTCCCATTAAGAGATATCCTGCTGACAGTATATGCATGTTTTTCGCGACGACCATATGCTTTTGTTCCCCCTCTCATGGACTTAAAATTAATTAAACCAAAAAATAATGATATATTTATTATTAGCTGTATTATCTACCCAATATGTCATGAAATTTAATTTATTAAATCATTGAACAATAAATTAGATAATTGATGAAAAAAAGAAAAAGTATTTCTCTGATGCCTGAGCATTATGCATTCATAATTATAAAGCACTAAATACTTTCTTGAGAAATTAATTAACATAAATGAGCTCTAAATAGTTATATTATAAGCAATACCCAATCTTGTGATTGGGATACTCCTGTTTTTAATTGAAGAATTTCTTGAATATCACATGAATATCAGGAAAATAAATGAGGGCTTTTCGTTTGATGTAGGATATTTTATGACAAATTTCATTTGATGGGCTACTAACTGAGCATGGTGATAAAGAGCTATTAATTTCAGCATCGAATTCCATTTTACCTTATTAACAGTTAAATATTTATAAAATAATTAAATAAATAATTTAATATAAAGCCATGCTTGAAGAATTAAAATTAGTGCAACTAATTTATTCCCATACTGATCTTTACAAAACTGACATGTGTTGAGCACTGATAAGAACTGACAAGAATAAGTTTACTCACTAAAATACTTGTTCACAGATACTATAAAGCGTACATTCTATTTTCTACAAAATAATACTGCAACAAAGAACAAGGGTATAAAGGGGTAGGTACTAAAGAATTTCTTGAAAAATCAATTAAAATAAAGGAGCTTCGAATATTTATCTCATAGGCAATACTAGGGCGGAGCGAAAAAAATGAATTTTTGATTTTCGTAAACGGGCACCTTTCATTTACTGTGAATGAGGAAAAGTAACTATTCTGTAAAATATTTCACTTTTGCGACGTCATCTTTAGTCTGCGCATTTGGCCTAAAGTTTTGAAATTTTTGATTTTTTTTAGATTTTTCAAATTTTTAAAAAAAATATTGCAAATGATAAAACTAATGACGGGTGGTTATTAAATGGAAGAAAAAGGTTTGAAATACGCAAGAAATTTTTAAAAACTATTTTAGATTATGATTTCAGTCTGCGCATTAGGCCCAAAGTTCATCAAATTCCCCGAAATTTCCGATATTTTAAATATTGATCAGAAATTTTATAATTTAATATTTCCTCTCAATATTTACTTAAAGTGCCTTCAAAACATTTTCTTAATCATTTTATTGCTTCTTTAAACTACTCAACTTTTTGCTTGCTCATTGAAATTACCCAGGACTCACCACGAGGAAGTGGCCCCACTTTGGGTGCCGCCTGCGTTCCCCTTGCTTCCAACCAATGAGAGTACGCATTTACATTTCTTAGGCAAGTCAGGAACAAAAAATTTTCTTTGATTGGGAAATTGTTTGCATTGGTTTTGATGGATGCACTACAAAGACAGGAAAATACAAAGGCATAATACGGAAACTAGAAGAAAAACTTGGTAGATTTCTGTAATGGGATATTTGCCAATTACATTTGAATGAACTTAATTTGCGGCATTTTTTGCAAAAGCTAGATGGACCCATCAGTGGACCAAAGTGATTTTTTGGGCCTGTTCCGAAGCTAAACAGCATGTTATACTTTCAAGTCAGTTCAATAAGAACCTATAGAATTTGTCATTGATCAGAACGATTTTGACAATAAAAATGATTTAAGTACTGAGCAACAGTAACTTCATGAGATGAGCAAGGTAGTTTTGACTGGGAAAATATCCAAAAAATTATGAAACAGAAGTCCAAGAAAGCTTTCTCAAGTCAGATGGTTGACTGCAGTAAACATAATCTTTAGACTATAATTTTTAAAAGAGTTCATAACTTTCGCGGTAAAAGTGTCCTTACTCTTTTAGGATGAAGTGTAGACGTTACTAATTCAGCTATGAATTTGTGTGAGATTGTAAAGAGTTACACTTATCTCTCCGGGAAAAAGCAGGAAACTGTAGTCACATCCATTCAAAACAATATATACTTTGCACCCAAGAAATATGCTGTTATCGATATCTATATGTATAAAAATTTATGTATGTATGTTTGTTCCTCATACAAATCCAGTTTTCGTCGGATTTTGTTGGTTGGAAGCTCTCATTGGTTGGAAGCAAGGGGAGCGGCACCCAAAGTGCTGCCACTTCCTCGTGGTGAGTCCTGGGTAATTTCAATGAGCAAGCAAAAAGTTGAGTAGTTCAAAGAAGCCACAAAATGATTAAGAAAATGTTTTGAAGGCACTATAAATAAATATTGAGAGGAAAGATTAAATTATAAAATTTCTCCTCAATATTGAAAATATCGGAAATTTCGGACAATTTGGTGAACTTTGGGCCTAATGCGCAGACTGAAATCATGATCTAAAATGGTTTTAAAAAATTCCTTATATATTTCAAACCTTTTTCTTCCATTTAATAACCACCCGTCACTAGTTTTATCATTTTCAATATTTTTAAAAAAAATTTGAAAAATCTAAAAAAAATCAAAAATTTCAAAACTTTAAGCCAAATGCGCAGACTAAAGATGACGTCGCAAAAGTGAAATATTTTACAGAATTGTTACTTATCCTCATTCACAGTAAATGAAAGGTACCCGTTTACAAAAATCAAAAATTCATTTTTTTCGCTCCACCCTAGGCAATACCCAATCTTGTGATTGGATGTTCCTGATTGATGGCTATAAACAGGAGGATACCCTTGTTCTTTGTTGCAGTATTATTTTGTGGAAAATAGAATGTATGCTTTATAGTATCTGTGAACTAATATTTTAGTGAGTAAACTTTTTCTTGTCAGTTCTTATCAGTGCTCAACGCATGTCAATTTTGTAAAGATCAGTATGGGAATAAATTAGTTGCACTAATTTTAATTCTTCAAGCATGGCTTTATATTAAATTATTTATTTAATTATTTTATAAATATTTAACTGTTAATAAGGTAAAATGGAATTCGATGCTGAAATTAATAGCTCTTTATCACCATGCTCAGTTAGTAGCCCATCAAATGAAATTTGTCATAAAGTATCCTACATCAAACGAAAAGCCCTCATTTATTTTCCTGATATTCATGTGATATTCAAGAAATTCTTCAATTAAAAACAGGAGTATCCCAATCACAAGATTGGGTATTGCTTATAATATAACTATTTAGAGCTCATTTATGTTAATTAATTTCTCAAGAAAGTATTTAGTGCTTTATAATTATGAATGCATAATGCTCAGGCATCAGAGAAATACTTTTTCTTTTTTTCATCAATTATCTAATTTATTGTTCAATGATTTAATAAATTAAATTTCATGACATATTGGGTAGATAATACAGCTAATAATAAATATATCATTATTTTTTGGTTTAATTAATTTTAAGTCCATGAGAGGGGGAACAAAAGCATATGGTCGTCGCGAAAAACATGCATGTACTGTCAGCAGGATATCTCTTAATGGGAGAAATAACCAAAAGTAAACTCTTTTCCTGTGAATAGCTAACATATCAGTGGCTTGTTTAAAAAAAAAATTAAAGTTTCTACTGCTCCCCCTTTATGAGAAAAATGGCTGCCAAGATGGCCAAAAACGCATTTTTTGCCATACGGCTTATCTTTAAGCTAAAATATTTCTAAGAAGGAGTGAGAAACCCAAAAAAATTATTGCGTAGAAATTTACAGGGAGGACCTGTACACTACCAGAAAGTGAGAAAACCTTTGGTTTTGTTTGCCTTTTTTTTGTAATAAATGCCTGAATTTTAGCAAAATCTGCAAAATCAAGTTTTTGCGGTGACAACTTCAAAGAGCCCTGTACCTTGGCAATTTTCATTATGAACGTTCTAGTATTTTTTTTCAGAATGCCTGGAGTAACTAGTTTCCATAGATATCTAACACTTTTATTTTGCATGAGTACGATTTTTTATAAAAAATGATTAAATAACATCACTTTTTTAGTATTTTGACGTGGCGGACAAACTTTGAGGGCATAAAATCTCAGAAAATAAGTGGAGCAGGTAACTTTCCTTTTGGGCTTTTTCATACCTCTATACCATCAATCTGTGTACCAAATTAAAAAAAAATCCGAGTCGGTCGTGCGACCAACTTTTTTTATTTTCGGTGATTTGGTATGGAATCGCTCTATAGTTTCTTCTGTTTTCTAAATATTAAGAGCAGTTCAAGGTGGAGCAGAGTACCCAGAATTAACACTTCTCCATTTTTTATATCCGTATAGAACGGACTAGTGAAACTTACTTTGAAAAAGGGAAAGTGCATGAACTCTTGCAAAGGATAAATCTTACGATGTATATTTAGCTACATATCAAGTACATAAATGAAAAAAATGCATTACTCTGTTTTTAAGTTGACTATACAGTGATTTAAAACATAAAATAATATTAAGCTTGGAAAAGTTTCTAAGCCGCATATACTCGTAAGCTGAAACAATAATGTATTTCTTTGTCTTAACCTGAAATATGACATCACATTAAAATAAATAAATTCACCCTAACTGTGGTATTTTTCTGTAACTAACCATTTGTAGATTCTCACGCCCCCATTAAAATTCCCAGCATCTCCCAAGAATTGATTATTATGTACCTTTAAGAGCCCTAAACGATGTCACACATAAATCTCAAACATTCTTCCGGCAAATGGTGGGTGATTTTGTATCGAGTTAATTAATGCAAACCGAGGTAGCCAATTTTTCAGCAGCAAACCTCAAGTATCAGAAATTATGTTTTCCTCTCAGGGTTGAGTGCACTAATCTAAGGAGTTCTTTTTTTTTCCTTTCTGAAGAAACAGATATTTTAGTATTTTTGTTTTAGCTCTTTCTACTTATATCGGCCATGTGTGGTGATAAATGTAAGTATTTAAATGGCCGTTTTCATGAAGTTTTTGTTATGTGTTCTAGAACGACATTTAGTGTCAAAGAACAGCAGATGTTTTGGAGCTTGGAGCGTGAAGTGATTAAATTTAACTTCATTAATAATTTATACAAAGAATATATTTTTCGGTGCGTAAAACAAAGCAGTAAGTTCGTGAATTATAAAAATGTGTAGAAATAAAAACCTTTACTATATAGTAATATTCTATGGTACATTTCAAACTATGATATTTTTTGAATGAAACATAATTGATTTAATGGTATCATATTCGCGTCATTTTTAGTCAACAGTCACAATTAAAATTGAATACCGTTCCTGAGATAGGGAATTTAGCTACACTTCTATCTTATATGCATGCATCTATAGAAATGTTACCTCAGGAATGTAGCTAGGAGGTTTTAGTTGAGGCAGATTACACGGTGTAAGAAACGAGATTTAAGTAAGAACTTTTATTCGAAAATAGTGTAAAACTCTGACGGAGGCAGAAGCTTTGAAAGAATATTAGTGTTGAATCGTTCAGAGCTTTTACCTTTTCCAGATTTTTCAATGACGTTTGTTTCGAGGTAATAATTCTTTAGTGATGTTTCGGGAGTACCGGATTTGTTCTTAATACGTTTAATATTTAGAGTATCAAATATTGGGCATGAACGTAGTTAGCGCAAATTAGGTACAATATGTATTTAGTTTGCAGTGGATACACTCTTGCTCAGTTCCACCTTCAATACGACACAGGAACATGCACTAATAAACCTTTATAGCAGATTAAAGAACTTGAAATTTCCTGGCACATGCTATAGCTGTATTAAATTTTTGTCCTATTCAGGGGAAATCGCAGAAGTGTAGTTCATAAAATGATGCTGGGAAGTTATCAAAATATAATCTGTCTTTGGCAAAACACGCTTGATCTTGGCCTGAGCTCACGCATGTTTTGGTTGAAACATGAGAAACACTAATTATGTATTCGCAACACCAATACGCATTTTTTTGCAACCCAAATTGGTTATTATCTTCCCTATGCTATCAAGTAGAATCTATTGAGTTTCAGTCAAAGCGGAAATCACCTTATCTCAGCCATATTATAACGGGTGGGTGATAACGGTGGACCACTCTCAAACTGTCTGTCAGTTGTTTTGAAGTGCATATGTGATAGATAAATTTAAAGAAACAATTACAGTGAAGTTTGACATTATGAAAAACAAACAAAGGATGCGCAATCTATGGATAAACGATAAGTTGCTGTGATCAAGGTTATAGGCTGCTTAAATGCTTTTCGGTTCTATTGCACACATTTATTATATTTTATATTTAACTTGATTAAAACAGCATTAACTCTTTTCATTTACTTGGTTTGCTAGGAAATATGTTTTGTGAATAATTTTTTAGGAAAAAAAATTGAATTATTTTTCTCCAATAGCTAAATTAGATCGTGTCTTTAAACGAATTTAACATATTAACATTAAAACATGATGGTTGAGTAAAAAGCAGTTCTACTTCTTACTCTTGTTCTTGATTAAGTCATAGCTTTGTTATTCTTACAATACCTTGACCAGTGGTGTATATATGTAAATTTATTATTTATCATATTATTTTCATTAAGTATGTCGGATTTTTTTCGACGGCCAATGTTTCAATTTTTAGACTTAAGGCTTACATTGTACACTTTGTGGTATCACTTCTCGGAGTATATATCACTATCCTATTTGTTTCTCAGATACTTCACGTCATGTGTCTTGAGACATATTCCAAAGCGGATTTTTCCTCCACTTCCTCCTTTTGGAATTTCATAAGGGATTATTTCGACTCCTCTGTCATTCGAGGATAATAGAAAAAGAGAGCATTCATGAATTTTGGATGAATGTTTTCACCTACCTTGAGGAGTGTCACAATTTGTGCAGGAAAGTATCTTCGATTGTTTACCTACAGATACATATTGTATTGATCATGGTTGGCTGAGCTATTCGCTCGAAAAAGGATACATAGCATTACAGTAACGTTCCACTAAAAGGGACATACTGTAGACGACTGTAATAAAAACATACTTAAAGGGGTCCGGAACACAAAAATCGTCAAAATTTGCATTTTTTTTGTAGGATTTAAAAAAATCTATGATTTTCTGCTTAACATGACGCTTGAATCGTGTTTCTGTTAGAACAAACTATGTATCAATTTTTGTTGCGTGTTGCTGTAAATATCTAGCCGTTAAACACAACTGTTTTCACAACTTTGAAATCTTTTTCTATCCGCGATACAATTTTTCCTGATTTTTTGCATTCAAATTCTTATTACTCAAGAACTAATAAAGGTAAATAATCAAATTTGGAGCACATCTTTATCAAACGTTTTGCTTGATTTTTTTTTTTTTTTGGCAAATGTGAAAAAAAAAATATTTATTTAAAAAAATGTGATAAAAATGATTCGAATTGTTTTGATTTTTTTAAACTTAATTTTTTTAAAACTGAATCAATATATTTTAAATTGCCAAATAAAATTTAAAGCTGATATGCTGAGATATTTGTGTTTAGATTTTTGAAGAAAAAAAATGCAAATTAACTAATAATATTCTGCGTTTCCGGGATTTTAACGACCCCGTTTGTTTTCTTCTTTTTAAATAAGTTTATTTTTTTTTTAATATCTATGTTATGATTTTGCTTATTAAATAGATTGTGAATCAGTGAAAATGAATTCCAAATTCTGAGATAATTAGTTTTTTTTTTTTTTTTTTTTCAAAATGTGTCCCGGTCCCCCGTTAAAAATTCTAACTGCTATATTTTAACGGCAAGAAAAGATCTCCTGCACTTCCTTAAAGTAAATTTTTTTTTGAAACTTTGTCATTAGAATTGGTACATTTACTATATTGGTACATACTGATATATTCGCATTGATTTTTTTCAAGAAATCAACGTAAATTTTAATTTGAAAGTGAAATTCTTGTGTTATAAATGCAATGATTTTTAAACTAAATTCTTATCAATTTATTTCTGTATAGTCTTTTTATCGCTTAGTGTACAATTAGAAAGACCGAGACAAGTTTACCTACTTTTAGTTGTTGTATTCTTGTACCTAAAAAAATATGGGCAAACATAATGTCATTGTATTCCAAACACTTTTATTTACAAACTCTCACAAGCATTATTCAAATACGTAAATGCAGTTTTTGGCAGAAAATATTTAAATAAGGATCCATTATTCCATTTGAAGTTTCTAGTCCATTGCAAAATTGTGTTTAACTCTCAGCTGAGTTTGAACGGGAGCATCTGTCAGTTCCGCCTTTGTGCTTTCTTTCCATGCAGGTTTTGATGTCTAGGTAACGTCTTCTTAAACATTTTAATTAAGGCGACTAATTTTCTTGGAGGCAGAAGGATTTGTTTTGTGTGTGAAAAAGTTGTTATAAGGTTCATTAAAAAAAAATGCGTGAAGTAGGCAAGCATTCAGCTCCTGTTTTTCCAGGATATGTAAGGAACTAGACAGGAAACCAGAAATTAGAAGAACACATTTTCTCTGAAGATATTCTGCCAGTATCTGTACAAAATGTCTATGTTACGACTGCTTTGCAAGTCCTAATACAGATACTTCAACCAGAGATGCCATCACACCCAAAACGATAGCTCTGCTCAAGTGTTATAGAGCACCCCCTCTCCCCCTTCAATTGACTCCCCCCCCAAAAAAAACTTATACAAAAGTCCCCCTACTTGTTTTTAAAATTAATGGCATAAAGAAACATTTTTAATTCGATAAGATTAGCTGATTTCAACCTTGTACAAAAAGTACATGATGAAAATGTAATGCTTAATTTATTGTCATATTTCATGAATATTCTGACAAAGTAGAAATATAAAAAAATATATTTTGTTCAATTTATATCAAAGTATTTTAGAACACCTTTAACAAAATAAAGAAATGGCGGATCAAACAATCTATAAAGCCGTAACTGAACGTAAAATATTGTGTGAATACCAAAAACAATATTTTTGTTCATCTCAAAAACTGAAATATTCTCATATTTATTTTCCTTATGCTTCGAAAAATCCTAACACAAAGAAATTTAAACCATAAACCGAAGAAGTGAAAACACTTTGTAAATTGTCAGAAGCTATCTGAGGTAGACATTTTGTGGACGATAAGAATCAGCGATGTTCTGCTGAAAGCTCAGCAAACAGTTAGTGACAAAACTTCGAAATGGACGAAGAATCCCCTAGGGGTGGCGATGAAGATAATCCTGTTCCTTTTTTCCTCTTTTTTTTCACCGCACCTGCAATTTCCTCAACTGCTGAAAGCCACACAAATCTTTCTTTTTACTTTCATTGGGTGTGTACTGGAGTCGGTTTTTTACTATTTAGACTGAAAAGTGACAAAAATAATGACTAATTTTTTGGGGGGATTATGAAATAAAGGAATGAGTTAATATCGCAAACACATGCTTTAAACTTTCTAGAATCATTTGGATTTTAATGTGGAAAGACGTTAACGAAACACATGTTATGAGTATGTACGTTTAAATTTTACACCTCCTTGAATAACTACACGTTTTTCTTCTGAACATTGATATTTTTATTATATTTATTATTTAGTTGAATGTAATATTTCTATAAAAATATCTTGAGAGACGTAAATAATAATAATAATTAAAAAAGGTATGTTTACAAAATTTGGAAATGCTCCCTACTTTTTAGATGGTCTTTATGCATTATATAAAGGAGTCATGTAATTGAAATAAATAGATATTTGCAAAAAATGTCACTGAAATTAGAAATGAATTTGTTCGAAGACTACAAAAATAGCTACTCCCGGTCTAAGCACCAGAAAAATAGCCAATCTGAACAACAGGTACGTTAATTGTACAAATCATGGCCTCACGGTTACTAATTACACTCGAAGAATTATCTGGCAATGCATGAGCTAGTAAAATTTATAAGAAACGTGAGCCTCTGTACAAACTGGAACTCGCATCAGCCATTTTGTTCTTTTTAGGCCGTTGAAAAAGTATCTGGAAGCGAGCAGTTCTAGTCCTGGCGACATTCAGCAAGTCTTTTTAATGCCGATGTATAATTTTACGTGGATTACTACACTAAAATACCAGCTCGTTAATATAGTGTTTGGCTAAATGTTTAAAACGCTCCAGATAACTATGCGAAGATGCATATTGTTTACTTCTTTTATGCCTTGAATAAGACTTCTTACCAAAATTTTGAACTGTCTTCACATTGCTACAGATTTCTTCTTGCAAACATGTATCATTATTATTACATTGTCTTCCAAAAGCGTTTCAGTTTATGTTTCGAAACATATATTTCTATTTTTCTTTTAATACGCTATTAGTTTTTTGTTGAATGAAAAATATCTGACACCAAAATCTTATTCTATAAAGAGAGATTCTGTTCTATACTCTTATTATCGAAAAAATTGTGATATTCTAGTATCTACATCTGAAAATGTGAGTATCATTTTTATTTTGACAATGTTATAAGAACATTTTCCTTTAAAATGCGCAAATATGTTTGGCAGCGATGCCTATATTGTTATTATTTAAAATAAATATTATGCAATAACTACGCCTTATACTCAAAAAAGATAATATATTCTTTTTAAGTACGCTATTACTTTCTCGTTGTTCGAAAAATATGTAACACCAAAATCTTATTCTATAAAAAGAGATTCCGTTCTATACCCTTATTACCTGAAAATGATGTTATTCTAGTATCAACATCTAAAAATGTGTACCATTTTTACATTGACAATGTTAAGAACATTTTTCTTTAAAATACACTTATATATTTTGCAGCGATGCCTAATTTGTTATTCTTGCAAACAAATGTTATACAATAACTATGTCTTATACTTAAAAATAGAACATATTCTTTTGTCCATTTTTGAGAATGTTTTATCTTTAGACATTTTCTTTTCAATCGCGAAGAGAGGAAAAAAAATATGATTTAGGAGTTGCTAGCAAGAGTTTTGAAAGAAAATATGATAGAAAGAATCCGGAAGGATAGAAAAACTGGGAGACGATTAACCACGGATTTTTCTCTGGCGCAAACATTCGTCTTCTTGTGGAGACTTTTACACCAAAAGTCGACGCTGTCAACACGCATAAATTCTTTACATCATCGTTTGAGAATGAAGTGAAAGTGATATTTCATGGTTTAAGACAACCCTGCGTGTAAAAAATATCAACACATATTTTAAACCTTAAGTCAAAGAAAATATTTTCAGATTTTACATCATTGAAAAATGCCTAAAAAAACATTTTTATAAAAATATATTTATTTTTTACTTTTTTTTATTACCATTTTTTAAAAATGGAGTGATTTCAACGTTTTTGTATCTTATATCAAAATGCCCAGTAATTTTTATCACTCAAAACATCCCCACTCTTGTTGCAGCATCTGCAACTCATCAGGGTTTCGTTCCTCCAAATGGATATTTTCAAGACATGTATGCCTCTATGTGTAACCTTTTTATTACGTTTATTGTTTTACATTCCTCTTTAATTTCCTGATTCGAAACGTAGTACCTTTATTTTCTCTTTGAAGCAATTTTTTAATATTATTTTCAACTAGTACTTTCTGTTATAAATAGCAATTAACCCTTACCTATGTAAAAAAAAACATAGGTTAGCAAGCAGTAAACCGTAATCTAAAATTTTTCAAGTTATGTAGCTGAACTGAAACACTGACAGTTATAGTGTTTGCTTTTATTACTGACGCTTGGTGGAAACTTATCAAACTGCTGTGCAAAGACTATAGCTCTAGTCCAGAACCTAAAACTACTGATATAGTGTGTCCCTGAACGTCACAATGTAGATTTAGGTCTGCATTGTTACCCGTTGCGTTAAGTAGTACTGAGTACTTTTTTGGATATTAGTCAGAATAAAGTATAAACCAAATCAAGAAAAGGTTATTTTTTTAAATACACTTTACACTTTAAAATGCTTTTTTTTAATGCTTTTTAAAACACAACTTCTGCATAATCAAATGCATTATTTACGGCACATATTTTCAAAAAAAAAAAAACAAACAAAAGGTATCCAAATTCTTAAAAGCATTTCATTAGGAAACTATGTGGATAGCAATATCGGGTTTTTAATGCGCCTCCACTAAGTGAAATATCCAATGCGGAGCAGTCGCAGTCTCCCTTGGAAAAAGTTATTTTTGACGTGAAAGGGATTAAACTATTCCATTTCAAAACACGTGTAAGATTAAAGCCGTTTTGCTTTGTCAATAACTGTAATTGGCATTATGTAAATTTCACATTTTCTTCACATTCAACCCAAATATAAAGGAGTTCATTCAATTTCAAGCTCATTTTTTATCAGAAAAACGCTATACAGTGTGAATTATCTATAACATAAAACTATGAAAAAGGACCGTAAGTGGAGTGTTGGGCTCAAATATTTCTGCATTTAAGCCTACGATACGTTTAGAACAGCTGTCATTCTCCGTCATTTTATTCAAAAATCTTCCTTTGTGGGTAGTGAAAACATAAGCTGGTGTTTTAAGTGAAAAAGTCCCTACAAATAGCTTACCTATACTCATAAAACGAAAAAAAAATGCGCTTTCTGGAATTACAAAGAAAATGGGATGCTTAGGAGCTAGGGAATTAAATTTAGAAAAAAAAGAAGAAGAACATGTGTCTTTAAGTTTATTCACTTCTCATAAAACATTAAGACGTCTATCAAAATATAATGGTCTTATTTAGAAACTACATTTTTTCAAATTCTTCCCAGGACATAAGAAAATATCACGCAAAAAGATTCCATTAGACGAGACGGAAAAAGAAAATTAAAAAAAAAAACCTAAATTAACTTCTATTGAATGCCCCCTCCCCCTTATAAATCAAAAGTGATTAAACATCTGCAATCCTCTAGAACTGGAAATACAATAATGAAAAAAAAAAAAACTAGTCATCGTTTCTGTTATTTTCATTTATTGACCAAAACATAAATCTTACCAGAAACATTATTCAACATTAAAAATACATAAGTACATACGATAGAAAGGAGCACTAATTTTAGTTTTAGGAAACATGTATTTGGATTACATACATGAAAAATCAGAAGGTTTGGCATTAAGTTTATCAACATAATACAAATCATTAAATCGCCGAATACATTTATATGATTTAATCCAGAAACCACATTTTATAAATCCTTCTCTAGACATCAGAAAATATCCCACTAAAAGCTCACATTAGACGACAAGGCAGGAAAAACAAAGCCAAATAAAATTCCACTGAATGCTCAGAAATGGGAAACGATTGAGCTTCTGAAATCTTCAAGAATTGGAGAACCAGCAGACCATAAGCTAAGTAATACTTTTTCTGTTCTGGTTATTTCTTTTGAGATGCCGGAATTCTTACAAGTACCTTTCGCATTGAATAGCTCGGGAAATGAAAGTAGAGCAATTCATTGTTTCCCTTCCTTTGTATGGGCAGAGCTTTTATGCAGGTTCGGCGGAATTTGTCCAAGTAGAAAATACCGTTAATCAGAATATCACGTTTATTGGATATAACTAATGAGTCCGAGCTAGAAAATGCAACACCAAATACAGCAATACATTTTTCTTTTAAATGGATTGAAATTGGTTCGTTGTTGTAGGGGTAAAAAAATATTTGTTTAAAATCTAACCTGGCTTGGAAAATGTTTAAACAAACATGACAATGCATCGCGTGTTTTTGTATAAAATAAAATTTTACGACAATAAAGTAACTCCTCGTTACATCGTGCCTCACTAGAGCGATTAGTCAGATAGATCCACGATTTTCCTCTGAACTGAAAGAAATGAAATTTTCATCTAAACTTGGTACCACATTTAAGCTTTAAAACTCTTATTTATTTCGTGGAAATTCATTACCTTCCTTTTTACAACCATTAAACAGATGCATTCAATTCTTCTGAATTCGTTCCTAATTATTTCTCATAATTGTTTGATTTCTTTCTATAATGAATCATTAAAGTATAATTAATTATTCCTTATGGTAAAAGAAGCAATTGAAGTTACAAGTGAATAAAGGTAATATGGGACAATTTTTTTTAATTTCTAGAAAAAGCTTTCAAAAAAATAAAAAAAATGTTGTGTTATTTTTTAAATGGATTTTTCTCAACGGGTAAAATGGTGTCATATTCTTGGTTACTAATCATTTCTGTAACTAAGAGAACATGGTAATGTTGGACTTATCCCCTTCATCCCTGGTAAAATGTAAGTTTCAAAAATTGTCAGATATCACCTTTATCCACTTGCCCCTTCAAATAAAAAAACAATTTTATTTTTTATCTTCAATTCGATACAATAATACTATAGTTATTATAGATGCACGTATGAATTGCTTGAACGTTAGTTTAATATTCTTTTCAAGGACCACTGTTATATCGCGTCACCTTACGCTTTTTCGGTGCCTCCCAACAGGTACGATATACCGAGGGACTGATGTATTGCACTTATAAAATATCATAAGAGGCTGTTTCTAAAGTAAAGTTAATTTTCATAGAAAAATCACTTTTTCGGATCCATTAGGACATTAATGTAACCGTTTTTTACATAAGTTTTCTTAATTGCTATTGCTTTCAATAAGTATTTAATTTTTGCGATAAGTATTTGCTTTTAATCCAATAGTAAACTTTTCTTTTAACAAAAGTAGACAAAAATAATATTTACTTATTATACTTTTTAATTAGAAACAGTTTACATTGAGCTTCAGAAATACCTTTGTTCTTATTAGTTTTTTTTTTTTTATTTGGATGGAAAGGCCACCCAAAATAGTTTCATACCTTCTATTCCGTAACATTTTTCTTCAACTTGATATTAACAGTAAAAAATACTTGACTTGCTCAGGAGTTTCGAACTTTCAGGGATATGATTTTTTCCTTTCTTTCGTTGATGTTTCATTTGTTTATTTTTTACGGTGAAACATTCAATAGTTAACCAAAGATTTTAACATTATTCTTTTACAACATTATTCATTTTTACAATATAAGTTCTTTTGTTATGCGAAATTTTTGCCATTCCAATGAAAAAAAAAATCCTCAGACCCTTTAATGATAAGGGGGTAAACGAGGAAATACGAGAAAATATAAAACACATTCATAGCGTAGGTAGCAACAATCACAGTCGAACCTTGTAATACAAGCTCCAAGAGACCCCTGAAAGAAATTTGTTTTAAGCCTAGTTAGTCTCTTCGAGAAACACTAAGCAACAGCAACACGAGGATGGGAAATGCAGTTTTATCAGTAACTACTTTTACTAATTTTAGTATAGCCTAACCTCGTAAAAGCAACCCTAAGGCACATATAAATCACAATTAAAAATAAATCGAAAGATAACATCCATAAAAGGTCAACTTTTAAGTTCTAAAATCCTCTAGAAATAGCTTTTTCTTTGAACTAGATCTACAACATGAGTATTTAAATTGTAACAAAAACACCTTAACCATGGTCTCAACCAGCTCTTACCATGCTTCGTTTTTAAGAGTTGTTACTGTGAGAATTTTCTTTTGAAATTAACGAGTGGATGAGCTCTATGCTATCATCATCAGACACGTGTCTAGTACGAGATGCAGTCAGTAGTCTGGGTGTCAGTATAGGATAGGTAATGTTTTTCTAAAAAAAAACCCCAATACTTAATATGTTTGGAAGTAGAAATGTTATTGTTTCGTTTAAAAAGGGATGTTGTCCAATGATAAAATCCTCATTTTCTTAATAAAGTCTTTAACAGAAGTATAAAATAAGATGTATTTTTTTATGTTGTTGAATCGAACAATAAAAACATATATGAATAAATAAATAACTAAATAAAAAACTTTCTTGGAACCAAAGTCTACTGTTACCATAGTTATGGAATTCGACGAGGCAATTGTGAGTCGTTCGAAGTAAAGAAAATACGAAGATATAAAAAAAGTTCTTATTGCTTCCCCTAACAATAGAAGTTTTTCCAAGCTCTGCCTTCCGCTATTTGCTGAGCTTTCCAAAGAACAATCAAATGCTCAGAAGCTTGAATGGGCTTTTGGATGGCTCATTTTGACATGTGTTAAGACGCTTATTTTTCTAAGCATTTTTGGCTTCTTAAAAAACCTTTAACGAAATAGAAAAGAAAAAATATTCAATGACTAGGAAGGGCATTTATGGTTATTCTTATGAAAGTCGTGATTTTTTTTTTTTTTTTAAGAAATACAAAATGCTACAATTTTAAAATCCTTTTATAGCATTTACTGATAGAGGTGGATACTTTTCATCTCCCTTATGAAGTTTTCTCTCTACAAATCGTAAGTATAGTTTTATTGGTAGGGATAAATGCATTGATATTATGGTGCAACGAAATTACAAGTTAGAAATTTTGCACTTTTGTTGTCATAGTATATATGTATATATAATTTTTGTAACTAGTTTCTTAAATTTACGTGAAAGATGTAATTCGTTGAAACTTTGGTTTCTGCACTTATTTAACAATCAATAATTTATATTCAAGCACTAAAAATATTACCTACTTTTTTGAAAATTTGAGAAAAATAAGAACATTTCATTTAAAAAAAAAACTCTGAAGCTTTTTATTTTTACATTAATTTCAAAATTTATTTTTGCTAAATAATCACAAGAATCACCTCAAAAAAATGTGCACTCATTTTCTTATATACTGATTAGAAAATAGTTTGCTACCTTTTATGTAACAAATCGTAAACATTTCTGATAAAATTTTGTTTTTAGAGGTATAACAATCTCTAATGTACACGCTATCTTTTTTTTTCTTGAATGATTGGTCATTTTTCATTTTTCTTGATTGTTTTGGGGTAAGATGACCCCTTACCCAGTAGTTATAGTTTTCATAGTGAAACTCCGGTAACTCAACACGCGGCTAACTCGACTCGATAAGTTGGGATTTATTCTTCCAAAGGTTAGTTCAATGTTAACTTCAATGGGGAAAACCTTAATATCTTGATGCAACTTTACAGGAGAGGGCGGAGCCCCTTATTAATAAAAAAGGGGTATCGAGAAAAAAGAAAAACTTATCTACACTGTTAAAAATTCAATAAGCTTTTATGGTAAATGTTACTGTAAAATGTAGCGTTTACAGTACAGGAAATTTTTACAGTAAATTGTACCGATAAAAAAATTGCGATTGCAGCGCCAATTGATCACCACGTGACTTACTGTGAGATGCAGATGACACCCTATTTCCGCTGTCCTGATGTGCCTCATCTGGTATCGTGGATAGTAAAGCAGTGTGAAAAAATTCGGTCCCGGGTTCGATCCTTGTCGTTCGTATCTCTCGCATTTTTATTCTCATTTTCTCTTCCGTAAAATTTTACAGTGAAAAAATATTTTGCGGTAAAAGTTACTGGCAACATGGATGCCAGTAACTTTTACCGTAAAATTTCAGGAAAATTTTTAACAGTGTACTTTATTCGTTTTTTTACAGCGTTAATAGTGAGTACTGGTAAAAACATGAGACAGAAAACGTTTTAAGAGTAGAAATCATGGAACCTCGATAAGTTGAAATAGAAGAAACTGTTTGTCAACGTTACAATTAGACTTTTCAAGACTAACGTTGTTACAGCAACATTTTTTCTGTGTTTTGTTAAAACTCCGTCACATAGTTTAAATACGCTTAGGAAAGAGTGTGACTCCAAAATAGTGACATGCGTAAGAGCATTACCAGAGTCTTAAAGATAATCAATGATATGTCTTTAAAGATGAGCGTTCTGGCCAATTTGCTATTTCACGGAGCATAGAAAATGTTAAAATGGTAGTTGATAGACAACTACATTCTGAAATATTGTTTCTAAATCTTGGGGTATATCTCTAAGATATCTCACATAATGTGAAGAGCACTTGATGCTTACTTGGACAAAAGAGTTTAACATGCTACATGTGTTCCGTCACACTAATCCGCGTCTTTTAACCACAGCACTCATCTGTATGAAAGGATCCTTGTTCGCCTTTAAAATGCCGGCATCAGTTGTACTCCCCTAATATCGCCATCGTGGAATCTTACCTACTTCTTTCTAAACAGTTCGAAAGATGCTGAAGTTCTTTCAACCAAACGTTGACCAAATTTAATGTTACACCGTTGGTCTTGAGAAACATGTATTTAACGTCACCAAAGATATTTGACTAAGTTAGAAAATAATTGAGAGTGCAATTGAATCACATCGCAAATTTCAAACTATTTAAACATTAAAGGGATGGAAAACAATGTACGCGTACATTTTTACTTACTTTTACTTTAATTGCTTTCTCTTACTGTCATGGGTGACCATAGTCTCCGGTCTTTTTGGTCCTACTGCGTGTATACTGTATATATATTTATTTATTTATTTAATGTTATTTATTTATGTATTTATATTTATTATTTATTTAATGTTGTTTACTTATGTATTTATATTTATTTTTATCTACTGTTATTTATTTATATTTATTAACTTATTTATTGAATGCTATTTATTTATTTATATGTATGTGTTTGTTTGCGTGATTTTGAAATGTAACATTAAAATATCTTCAATCTAAATCAAAACAATTTACGTGTCGGATTTTTGAAATTATGTAATACAGTTTAGAGATTTTCAAAGCATTAACAATGTGCAAAATTATTAACAATTCTCGTAACTAAACTTAGTTATTATGAATTTATTAAGAGCAAATATTTCCTTTATAAAGTTTTATGAAAGAATAATTTAATATCTCGGAAATATTAATTTAAATATCCGCCTCTTCAACATTTTCATTAGGTCTTTCATTAAAGTTAGATAAATATTCCTGTTCAGTCGATTTAATTATTTGAAAGACTGTAATTGAATTGATTTGATTAAAACAAAAATAGGGACATTTAATGTTCATCTTAATATCGAAGTCCTTTTTGAATGCACTTATAAAAGTATGCTCAAAACTTATAATGAGCAGCCAGGAATTACTTAGAGCGGATGCTATCAAGATTAAAAATTATCTGTAAGAGTTTACTTATAAAATGCTATTTGATTAAAATGTTATATCTTCAAGAAAAAACACCAACTTTGTTTTCAAGAACGTTAAAAATATTTCTTCAACAACTACTAAACTCAATTTAAAAATGGTTTATCAGCAAAGTTTTTCAGATTTAATATTAAGATAAATTGATTCTCATTTAAACACTCTAAGGGCCCTGCTCCACATCGACGTAAAGCAGAAAATAAAAGCAGAAACGTAAAATGGATTAAATGGTATTCCTGTGGAAAGTACTCAGATTTTCGGTTTCTGCCTTCGGTTTCGGTCGCGTTTTTCGCTGATGTGGAGCAGGGCCCTAAATATTTTTATTCCCTTCGCTAAACATACGAACAAAACATTTCAATACTTATTTTCTTTTCAAAATAAAACCTTAGTAATTAACAGCAAGAAATTTTTAAGCTGTCGATATCGAAAAAAAAGGGCCGTCATTTCAAGTTTTCCAGGGGGGGGGGGTCAAAGGGTCCTAAAACAATGCAATTTCATTGGAAAACAGAAAAAACCACGCCCAAATATATGTAAATTTTGGGCTAAATACGGGGGTCAGGGGTGGGGGCAATTGATCCCGCGAAATGACGGGCCTGGTAATATAACTATAACTAAACTAGTGCAGTAGAATTTATTTCTTCAAAAATATCATTATTATATTGCTGCAGCAATTCAAAATATGCATTTTGGAGCAGCTAGTGTTTTGAGGACATTTTTCTGGTACACGTTTTGCAATTACTTTTTAGAAGACCAATTACTTCGTATGTTTCCAGAGGGTGGGGAAACAAAACTATAAATTTAACGAAAAAAAGTTTAAAAAAATAATAATAACCCGAGCCCCCTTTATGCAAATACATGAATATCTTCAATCTATTGGAGGTGGTGGTCAATTACCTTTTACTAACCACCCTAAATGACGGACCCGTTTTAAGCTTCGTATAAAGAAAAGGGATTACTCAGGACAGCTTAGGTATGAACACAAATATTATAGCTTCAGATAAGTCAAAATGGCGTAAGCAAACTGAGGCAGCCATGGTCGAAAAATCACCGTAGTGCTTGGGAAGAAGGAATATACAATATTTAGTTAATAATTTTTTGTTCAGTGATCGAGAGTCCGGATTTTTATTTATTTTTTAACTTAATTACTGCTGAAGCTGAAACCTTACGAGAATTGCTTAAAAATTGTCTGACCTATTCCTTATTTTAAATAAGCATTTTTAAAATTAGAAAAAAAGCTTTTGTTTTTATTTCCTTTTTCAGTACGTTTATACGCGCTTGGTGTTCACTTGCTTACGTAACTTTAACCTTTAGGAACCTAGAGGTACACATGTTGTACCATAAGACTTTTTTCTTTAGAGGACAGGGTTGAAATTTTCACTCGAACCCTTTGGTGCCGGGATTTTTTCAAGGTTTCACACGTCTGGTACGACAGTTTATACCTTCTCTTTTCAATGGAAAAGAAATCTGTGGTTCAACTGTCGTACCACCTGGGTCGAAAGAAAATTTTCTATATGGATAGCCCGGATCCAAAAGGTTAAAGATTTTTGCTCTATAAAAATTTTGAATTACAAATTTTAATTTCATTCAGTTCTGATTTTAGGGCAGATTCCATCCAAAATAGTACTTACATATCTCTCAGGCTGTATTCATCTTTAAGCTCCAGTGAGCTTGCCAGTAGCTAGCAGTTACACAAAAACCTTTATGAAAGTGGAATATACCTTACTCCCCACTATGTTACTACTAGCAGTACTTACCCGTCAATGCCAGTGCTAAGAATCCAAAGGAAATTCCAAGAATAAATGAAAATCCCCCATCTGATGTAATCTAACTGTTTCCTTTAAGATGTGGAAACACCCTTTAAAAATTATATAGAAGTATTTTCGTGTTTTAAAAGAATGCTCTGCTATGTGCCTAAATAAAGTGGGAAAAACTATTTCTAGCTTGTCAAGTTGATAGAGAAGTTTTAGACTCTTACTGCTACATCTAGTGAACAAGTTGGAAATAACTTTTCAAATTTTAGTTCGGAATGCAGCTGATTTGTAACATATCTCTCGCTGTCCCATCCCTTTCAATTCGCCCCTGATAAAGTATACTTAGCTCTCACATTTTTTTGCTGTATTCCAAAAATTGAACATCATGAAAACCGGGTACGTCAAAGATGATCGAATCAATTGTCTCATTTTTTTCAAATAATTCCACAAACGTATAATATTACTATGATGTAAGATCTTTAACACAAATAAACATTTTCAAATTTTCAACGTTACCGACGACAGTTTAATGTCATCGTACATATTTTTCCAAAACTATTTTTGATCTATATTTTCAATGAACACCACATATACGAAAATAAATCTAATGAAATCATGTAAATGAAAATTATATCATTGAATTCTGTCCTCTCAGTGTGAATTCACTTTACACAGTGGTAAATACTACGTATGTTACCAGATATACTTCGTCTGGTTTGGGCTCTGAAAGTTTAACAGTTTTATGAAAAACTAGAACTTTAACGATGATTGTCAAATATTCGCACTATTGTTCAATTTATGATAAAACCACTTTATCCTAATAATTCATGACAAAAATATTAATTATTATGGAACAGTTTAACAAATAAACTTCTTAAAGGTTCCAAATTTACTAAATAAGGTCAATGTCATTGGATGTTACAGCTCACATTAAAAAAAAAAAATCTTGTCTGCCGTTATTTTCAGCGATACCTAGTATTTAGAAATAAATACAATAAATTTCAGCAATTGAAAAATATGTCTTATTTTGAAAGATAGCCCTCTAGTTGTGAATTCAAACCACACAATGATAAATGCTGTATATGTTACCCAACGTCTTACTTCTCGTTTGAATTCCGGAAGTTTAACAGCATTATGAATATTAAGTACTTCAAAGAGAATACTATCAAAACTCCCATTATTTTTCCATTTATGGGTGAACCGTGTTGTAGTTGTTATTAGTAAATAGCTGTAACGGATAAACTCTTTAAAGGTTCCTGCCTACCTCACCAAATTCAGTGTTATTGGCTGTTATAGTTCATGTTTTTTCATAATATTTGTAGCACATTTTTAAACGGACACCAAAATAAATCACACAAAATTCAGTAAATCAAAATCATGTCTTATTTTGAAATATAGCCCTCTCTTTGTATAATCAAACCACACAATGATAGATGATGTGTATGTTATCCCATGCCTTACCTCTCGTTAGTTTCGCATAACTGACATTTGCTTTGACGATATACCGATTGGAGAACCAAATACGACACCGAAGCACATATGATTGTTGACAATCATGAATATGTTGACTGACGCTTTCCCTTAATTTGCATTGAGGGATGTGTTATGTATTATACTCATTGATACACCTGAGAAATTTCTCTGTACAGCTACAAAGTAATTTTTAGGCAATTTTAACTTTTATGACCTACTCATTAGTAGCTGAATGTTAAAAAAAAAACTACTTGATCTGTGTTCATTAGCGAATTTTTTTGATTTTTGAGACCAATAATATTCTTTCATTGACAGTGATAACTTTTATGTTTTGTTTTGACCTTGTTATGATGCTGTATACAACACTGCACCGAAAAAGATAATTAATTAAATTCAAATAACCAGTTTTAGTCCCAAAATTATTATTTAGTTAAACGTACTTAAAAATCTGTGCAAGAATTTACAGTGATTTAAATCATTTACCAATGATTTTCAGTTATTTGTTCTAGTTTAAGAAAACAACGAAAAACATATTTTCTTTCTTTTTTTTAGTGTAGGGTTTATTTAATAAGAAGTTATCTCTTTCATTAATTTGTCATTTGAATTATCTTAAGAAAATGTCGTCGTGTGCAGTTTTTTACTTCTATTTCTAAAAACATCCCGTTTCATTTTATAAAGAATATATTCATTTTATTGCAATCCAACATTTTAAGAAAATCAAACATATTTTTTAGATACTTCCGCGTGCTGCCCCCACAACACACTCAAAAGTATCGCATTTGAGAAAATTGTTTACGCAATATGACCTAGCTTGAAGTACAATCTCCGAATGAATAATGAGTAGATTTTTTAGTCAGTTCGCACTTGCATTTGTGTCTTCGATACTATTAACAAAGTAAATTTCCTCTTTGACTATTCTCTAGTAAATTTTTACAAGCTTTCTTATGACGCCCGTATATGCTTACATATTTCCGTACCCAAAGAACCGTCTGGCGTAGAGGGCTGTTTCGTCAAATGTTGTAGTTGTCTTGTGTCAGCAAGGCTGACAATTTGGGGTGCGCTGCTTCACTTTTCCCAACTGTCAACTGTTCCGTAATTTGGTGAAGAATCTGACTTCCACAATACACACATGCCATAAGGACCCGTTTATAAAGTAGACAAACATTCACAGCACAACAACACATTCGTTTAAGAAAAGGAAAAATGCAAAAAAGAGAAAATGCACTTGTACTCAAGCTGCAATTCAAACCCGGAACCTCTGCATCCGCAGTGACACTTCTCTGACCACTAACAAGGTGGCCAGCCTCTTCAAATTCAGTGTGTGGTCTAGGAATTGGAAATCACTTTTAGCCAATTTGGCAGTGTACCATCGAATAGAAAAAAAAATGGCGACAAAAAATGGTGTACCGAGTTCTGTAAAATGGTGTGTATCGGGACAGAGGGGTTACTCAGAGTGAATTTTTTTGATCATACAATGATATTCTCCTTAAGTATACGGCAGGGTATTTTAGGCTGTTGATTTTTTTAGAAAGGTAATATCACGAGAAGAAGGAGGACACATTTTTCTTTTGTCACTTTAAAATCTGCTGAGTAAAAAAGATGGCTGCACGTGAAGCATAAAAATATATAACAAGTTTTGATCGACTGTAAGCCGTTGTATGTAATTTCAGACATTTTTAATGTTTTAAACCAAATAATAGTATTTTTCAACTATGAATATATCTGAGCAACAAAATAACACATTAGAAATGGCAAATGCTTAAAATTGTGTCATAAAATGAAGAATTCCTGACGATATTACAGGATAAGAATTTACGGGTGTTTCGAAGCACAGTCTTGTTTTTATTTAAACTGATGAAACAAATAAAAAAAAATATCGAGGGGAATTGTCCCACTTGATGGTAAATTACGATTAATCAGCTTTTTATTGAACAAAGTTTGAATGTGTATACCCCAGGGCCGTATACAAGGGGTGGGTTTTTAGGGTTCAAACCTCTCCGAAATATTTGAAACACCATTCCAAGAAACGCTTTTCATAATTTCTTTTTCTGAAAAAAAAAATGCTATTTAACCTTTTATTACTTATTAAAAATATTCAATAAATCTAAATTTTATTATTCAAAAATTACAAAATCAGTGCTGTATCGGCAGTATTTATTTTTTCCTTAGTTGCAAATATTATTTCTTACAAAACGAAGCGTTTTCTTTCAGATTTTGAAAAACCTAACGCCAACAAAACTATCGAAGCTCTTGAAAGGTTGAAAGGGCAAAATTCTTTTTATTATGGGCAAAAATTAGAATTTAAGAAGTACTACTCCGAATGCGCGTTTTCGAGCACACACATCGATCCTTTTGAGTTCTCGAAAAGACATAGATTATTTAATTGGGATTTAAGCAAAGTAAGTACTGTACTATATGCATCAAAAAAAAATTCTTCATTATACAGATACGTCATCTTTTACAATTGCTTTAAATAACTTGTTGCAGCAAATATTCATAAAAAACATTTATGAGACCAAATATGTTTGATCATATAGATTTTACGAAGAATGCGTTTGGTAAAACCCTCCCCGAAACAAAAGTCTGGTTACGGCCCTGGTATACACGTGTTTCATGGTTACAAGGAACCTCTTTTGCATTGGAGTGAATGGTAAGATTTAGGAGGAAAGGCCCGCCGGGAAAATATTTAAAATTAAAAGCTTTTCTTGGATGAATTTTCATCCTAAAGCTCGCCTTTCGTTGCATTGCAAAAGAGCTTCATTGTAATCCCTAAACACGTGTTTGCAGAGATATGCAAATTTTGTGCGATAAAACGTTGATTAATCGTATTTTACTTTTTAAGCGGAAGGGCTAAATTCCCATTTAAGGGTTTACCTATCGCATACAAATAATTAAATAAATTCAAATTAATAAATAATAATAATGATGATAACTAAACCTCTAAGTAATTCAGATACATAGATATTTAATGCGACAGACATACCACAAAATAAATAAAACTCCTTAATAATAGCAATCTAATATATTTGCAAATCATAACTCATTATTTTACATTATATTTTAAGCTTTAAACGTATGCTTTTATACAATTTATATACACCTTGCATTTCTAAGCGCTGTTCCTGAAATTCAAGGTGGGCTTTCAATCTATTCTATAGTAAATTCTACAATAACTGAAGCGTAACTTCAATTTCATTAATAATCAGAACCCCTTGCGCAATCATATGCATTTAGGTACCTTGGAAAATTATATCTCAAAGAGGGAGAGTTAGTAAGTGTCATTCGAAGTCCTCCCTTTGTGTGAGGAAAGGCATCGATACATATATCACTTTTACACACGAGTAACTATTCGTTATAATAATATAATATATAATATAGTTTAGTGTTCTAGTTTAAATAGTAAGCAGTATGAATATCTTTCATTTCTAAGTATTGAAAGTATACATTTCATAACGGAAGGTGAAGTAATTAAGACACAGCTTGTGGCAATTGTATACCTTTTCCCGTTAGGTCTATTTAAGCATGCTGTAAATAAATGTTAATAAAATATAATTCAAATAAGTAGTATTTTGCGTATTTTCACATCACTTTCAAAAATAATGGTTCGTATTTAACCGAAGCTCTTAACTTCTTCGATTTTTTTCCTTCATTTTAACGATTTTAATGTTAAGATTTTTTTTCAAGTACATGGGAATTAGAGAGATTGACCGACCAACTTTTTTTCATATTTAAACATTCATCCAACAGGTGAGCATTATATGATAGTATGGTATCATGTAGAATTGAAAGTTGTTTCTATTTTTTATCCTAGGAAAAACAAGGAGCAGTTATAAGAGATGTCTTTTTATATATATTTTTTCTTTTTTGCAAGTTTATCACCTTGTTCAATTCGTCATTAATATACGAACAAGTAAATTGAATTCTTTGTGTACTTGGATTAATTTATTAAAATACTGCATTGTTTTTTGGTTTCTTTTAATTTTTATGTTCATGTGTTAATTTTTATATGTTTTTAACGTTCATATGCATTTTTATGATCATGTTAATTTTTATATGATTTCTTATGTTCATGTTTTTATGTTAATTTTTATATTCATATTGAAATGGTTTGCCAAAATGAGTGTTGTTGGTGGTTTTACCCACATGAATTCCAGTAGCTTTGAACTCTCCATTTCGTTTAATTTTACGGTATAACATATTTTTAGCTGAATATAATATTTCACTAATGTTTAAAAAAAGGTTCGTTATTCAAATGAAAAAAAAAAGTTTTTTACTTGCAATCAGTCCCATGATTGTTTCCTTGCAGCGTTATCTGATAATTCATTATTCTTATCAAACTAAGCACAACTGGAACTTATTTTCAACAAACTTATTAAAATACTTAACCCATTAAGGCCCTTCAAGCAGGGGGTCAGGGGATAGTCAAATAATGTAAAGTCAAAACTTTTTTAAACATATTCTAACAATATTTTTGTGCAAATAAGTAGTTATACTTGCTCTTAATTTATATCGCATCCGAAAGTACTTTACAGGAGCAATAAATGATACAGCATGAACCTCATGCATTATTCTTTAAGAAAGACAAATTAATAGAGCTTTCAAAACTTGGCAGTATTAATTATAATCCTTCCCACAATTTTTTTTAACATATAGGCATATATATGCTGCCCTTTTCAAATTGATTCATTACCTTTTTGCATAATTGTTTGTTCTGGTGCACATTTTTTTTACTTCTCTGGGATACAGCTGATGTAATTTTTATGTAATATGGTATTATAAAACTGCGGCTTTGAAAATCAACAAGATAAATAGTACTTCAGCATTTACGATGAAAGTAAATTATTAGTCCCCAACCAGACTCCTAGCTATAGACGCACGTTAAAACTACCTAAATCAGGGCCGTCATTTCAGGTTTTTCCAGGGGGGGGGGGTCAAAGGATGCAAAACCAATGCAATTTCATCGGAAAACTACAAAAATCACGCCCACTTATATATAAAGGCATTGATTTCTCAAAGCCAGAGGGGGCAATTGACTCCCCCACCCCCCTAAATGACGGGCCTGACCTATTTGAAAGGCATTGGTTTAGGAATTCCTAAAAGTATTTCTTTAGTGCAGAAAGTGAAAGTTATGCAAGTCTTATTCATTATTAAACTCGCTTGTTTTTTCTGTTACTACGACAGATATTCCGTAGGGTCACCTGGGGTAATTCCTGGTCAAAAAGCATTAACATCCAATTATCACAAAATCTATCTAAGTTAGAGTTACAAATTTTGGTATGGAGGAAGCACATTGGGATGTCCATCGAATAAAATATTCATGCTATCAACAATACATAATGAACTTGAGTAATTGTCGTTAATTAGTGACCAGGAATTACCCCAGAGATGGGGTAATTCCTGGCCACTTACGGGGCAATTATTGGTCACTCAAATGAATGATGAAAATGCATACATTTTGTAAGCACTTTATTAATACAAGTTATTAAACTAATTATATAAAGAATTTATTTATATATATAGCTAATTAAACACTGTATTTAGTTTTTTAAGGAAGAATGCAATTGTTTTCAACATAATAGCTTTACTTAATAAAACGTAGCCAAAATACTTTTTATACACTTTGTATGCAATAGCTACAGCTTTTATATCTGTTGTGAATGAATCTTTTCCTACCAAATAAATAGGTCCATAAAAAATATGGTGCACATGCACCATACACACTGAGCACATGCTTCTGTCTGTTATGAACAGGTTAAGGTGAACAGTTAAGTGAATAGTACAATGCAGTTACAATTAAGCATTTTTCTTAGTATAATTAAGAATAATTATTAAAACTTATGAAATAATTGGATGAAATTCAACAAAGAAAAATTCAGTATATTGTATACTTATCATTAACAGATAAGAATGTTACATTGCGGTTACAGTTAACTTTGCAGTTAAGGCTCACCGAGTTACATATAGTTTAAATCAATAACATATGTCAATAATAGGTGAAATAATAATCCATAAATATTAAAAAAAGGACTGACCAGGAATTACCCCACTGACTAAGAATTACCCCAGTAGCCAGGGGCATTATTTGGAGCCTTCCTGCAAATTATTCAAAACAATAATGGTAAATCCAAAACTATTTTTCAGTAACTGACATGGTACCTAATTCAACCAAAAAAACGAAAAAGAAAAATATTCAGAAGTTTGAGTTTGATCACGATCTTTGTACAAATGTATCAAAACCAAGGCCAATCTTGTTTTATGAAATTTAACAAGCGATTTTAAAAAGATTTTTTTTTCAAACTAAATACACAGTCAACTCATAATTAAGTAATGAATTGCAATGAAGATAGTTCAGAGTACCTCTGTGATTTTTTTCATTTTGCTGAATTATTATTAAGACATAAAAAGGACTGTGACCAGGAATTACCCCAGAAACTTGCTGACCAGGAATTGCCCCGGGTGACCCTATTCCTTTATCCAATTTTGTGATTTACCTTTTATTTAAAAGCTTATCATGAAGGCTTCTGACGAAAAACTGAGCTACGATCTGAAAATTGATAAACTTTTTTGATTAAAAAACAAAACATTTTTTTTACAAATTACTTCAATTAAGAGAGGCCAAATTTTTTTTTTTTTTTAATTGTTTTTTTTTTTTTTTTTTTTTTTTTTTCTGCAGCAAAATTCTAATTCAACGTCCCATCATCATATATAATATTTCTAATTCTTTTTTTAGGGCACACTATAGCTTTTAAAATAAATCATCGAACAAAAGTAAGACATCAGCGAAAATGTAAACAACTTACATTTCTGCTGTTATTAACTGTAATTTTCTTGTACAAAAATGGTTTTGCACATCAAAATGCGTGTACACTTTCTATCGTAAATCTAAGCGTTAATTGTGTTGTATGTTTCAGGCATGCTGCACACGTCACGATTTTACTGTTTACGTTTCAAACAGCTTAAGATTTAATTGCAATTTAAAACTAATCCGTTATATCCAAGCAGCTGTAGGTTGTAATATAATTGCTTCTTTACGACATCTAAATAACTATGTGTATTCAAAAATATATGCATGATTATATGAGATAAAAATTTTGCAGAAAGCAAAAAAAAAACTGAGAATATATTGCGTTTTTAATGTCGTTAGATACAATTTAGATATCACGTTCAATATATACACGTTTAATTTTGCATGCACTGTAAAAAACAATAAAAGTGCCAAAAAAAGTAGTCTTTAAAAAAATCCAAATGCTCGAGCGGAAAAAGACTACTCTATAAAATTGGTGAGACACATAATTAGATACAAATAACGAAAGTGAAGAAAAACGAGAAAAGCTCCCCAATAAAAAATATTAAGCTTTGCGGAGCTGTACTCAACGGTCGATTTGTCGCCTTATATTATTGATCGAACTGATATTCAGGGAAAAAAAAATATAAAACAGGGCAACACAAGAACTCACTTAATGGACAGTAGATAAAACGGTTGGCGCCGGAGTTTCTGTTTTGATCTTTGTCATTGCTGACACTTATATCATAAAGGCGAGTTGGATTTCCATGTAGCGGTCGTTACTCCCACAAACGAATATTCTAAAAATATCGTAAAATATGTCATTTAGGATTTGATGTTGACTCGTGTGGTACAAAAGTCTAATTAAGTTTTCATTTGCATAAGAGAGAAGATTGGAGTTTTTAGTTTATTAAATGAGATCATGTAAGACAACTTTGAAGGAATAAATACACTCAAAATGGAAGTGGACAATGAACAATGTGTCTAATAAAAATCTGTGGTATAAAGATTAAACAATGTCTGAACATGATAAAAATATGAACGTCAACATAATCAGGATTTCAAATGTCAGTTTCAATAACTAGCTTATATGTTAAATTGTTAACTGAGATCATGACAAGTTTACTCTACACTGTATTTTACTACATATCTTCTTCTTCCCTACTTCAAGATACCTGACAAAGTGTCTTTATCAATGAACTCAATTTAAAATTGATGAATACAGTTCCAGTTTTTGGTTTTTAATTACTAAGGAGGTAAAGTGAAATTTAGGAGTAAACTTTTAAATCATTATCTGAAAAAATATTTACGTGTCATATTTTTTTTTTCAAACTTCAACAAATACACAAAAATATTTTCTGGCTCATTATTATATTTGAAAAAAATATTCCACCTTGAATATGGTTTATATTTTTATCTTCTTAAGAGCTAGAAAACTCATTAACTTTAATGATGCTACAATAAAAAAGGGAAACATATTTCTTAGTTTTACGCACCAAGTTACCGCCCTCAACCCCGAACTAATTCAGAACTACATACCATTTAATATTTTCGAAGTTTAGAGAAATTTACTTTTAGTCATTGAATTAATTCCATTCAATATCAATTTATATAAGTTTAGCATTAAACATATTTACCGTTCATTAAAATTTTAAGTTTGACTTGAGATTCCTATGACAGATAGTGCATATAAATAACTTCCGATGAATATATGCAAGTTACATTTCTTTTTTTCAAATCAGCAATTGCTAAACAGAATACACCATTTTTATTCTGGTTCATAAATTTTAAGCTTGGGGAATTTACTGCCTCATCATAAGATTTCATCCCGCTGCAGACAATCGGATTGGTGCCTTTTTGCACCAATTAAAGAATCATAAATATAAAGAACTTAGTCCCATCTCATTAGATTTCACCTCGGAACACGAAAGACAAATACGATCTTACCCCGGCAGAAAAGAAGAGAAAACAAACGTCGTCCTATATCAACAATTTTAGCTAATTCTGGAAGCACTTTGCTACTGATGTACAATCCCCCACCCCCCACTTCATTTATTGATCGACCAAGAATTTACCAGAGAAATGGGGGGAAAGACATCCACTCTAATGGTGCGGGAACATTGCATTGGCGCCGCTGATCCGTGTCCGTGAAAGTCCTAGAAAGCTTGCCAAAAATTGTGAGCAAAATAAAACTTGGTCGCTTGTCCCGATACTCTATTGCATTAAACATATATGTGTGTTATTTCTGGATGAAAGCTATCATTTTTTTTAAAGAAGATAATGTTATTTTTGACAAAAAAAAAATTTTGCCTGGAGGAGTTTAGGAACTGCTGGTTACACGTTTTCAGTTGCATTTAAATATGCAACTTTTTGAGAAAATATAAAAACATTTGTCCTAACACTGTAACAAATAAATGTTGTTTTTTCAGTATAATGCAGCTAATTTTGTAGTAATAAACTAAAAATTGTTGACTTTACAGTAATAAGCTGTAAAATTGCTAATTGTACACTACTTAACTGTACTAAACTGTAAAATTGCTAATTTTACAGTTTATTACCATGCATTTTACAGTTTTAAACTGAAACCTCGGCTGCTAGTATTATACTGTTGGTTTTACAATATAATATTGCTAAATTTTACGGCAATGAGCTAAAATTTCTAACTTTTCAGTCATAAACTGTAAAATTGCTTTTTACAGTTTATTATTTGTCATTTTACAGTTTAAATTTTAATTTCGGCTGCCAGTACTATACTATAAAAAACAACAGTCCCTTTTTTGCATTGCGGAGGAGTTGAGGGGTAGCTTGTTACTCGTTTTAGTTGCATTTAAATATGCAACTTTTTGAGAAAATATAAATATCTTTGTGACTAAAAATAAAAGCAAATCATACGACATTAAAAAAAAGCGAAAATATGAAGGAATGCGCAGACACGTGTTCCGGCTTTACAGAGAATGCCTTTTTCAACGAAAAAAATTGAGGTTTTGGAAGTTAAGAAACCTTTAAATTCTTTATCCTTAATATCCTTTTCGGATGTCTTTACATCCATAAGCATATTTTTGCATTGAAAAAAGCGTTCCTTGTAACGCAAAACACGTGTCAGCGTATTCCTGCACATTTGGGATTTTTTAACGTTGTATTACTGCTTTTTTAGTTTTTTTTCAGTATATCTTCCAAAAATACATTTCATTGTTTTTCTTTATGCTTAAATACTTTTGTACAAAAAAGTTAAAAAAAAAAAGGTTTTATTCAAGGAGTAAACAAATATGTTTTCATCCAGGTTACTAATAAAGCTTTTATTCTCGTTCATGAAATAAATATGTTGACTTTAAAGAGAAAGAGAGAGAAAGAGAGGTGTACATTAAAAGTGTACATATTTGGTTTAAGAAACGAGCTTCATTTGTGTAAGTCTCAATCAGGCCCGTCATTTAGGGGGGTCAATGGGGGGGGATCAATTGCCGCCCCCCTGACTTTGTGAAATTCATGAATTCACATGTAAGTGGGCGTGGTTTTTGATCTTTCCCGATGAACTTGCATTGTGTTTGGACCCTTTGCCCCCCCACTGGAAAAACTTGAAATGACGTCCCTGGTCTCAAAGCATAATAGTAACTTGTTGTATAAATTTTAATCGCAAGTAAATATGTTATTACTACGATCAAAAAGTTACCATTTTCAAGTGCTAATTGTATTATTTTAATAAAAAAATGTATATGGCGTTTTTATCGTCTGATATTAGATAACAACACTCAAATCTCTGATGCTAAGCAGTTAATTGCTTTATTAAATAATTTTGAAGTTACTGTTTGGAAGCTGGTTCGGAAATATTTGAAATTACTTTCCCATTTCCGAAGTTTTAATTTTTCCAATTTTCCTGCCTTAAAATGTATTATGTGCAACAAAGACACAAATGAAATCTTAATAATCTAAATTTTTTCCCTAATAAATGAAATTTTTCTCTCATTTTTATGCAACGGTTTTGCGTAAAAAGCCGCGCTCTATTTGTTGCTTTACTTGCGGTAATAATTTTCAGCCTAGAAAAAGAAATACGTTTTTCGCCCACTTCCCTTGTGTTTAGCTATCAACAAATTAACCTTCATGTATTCCATACCATGATAATGTTTGGTAAGACTATAATTTTAATTTAACTGTCATCTCAAAAATGCGGAAATTAATATTCTTGGAGCAAACTCATTAACCCGTCAATCTGCTCTTTCCAATAAAGAAAGAGTTTGAAGGAATATACTTTTTTTATTAATCTAATCATTAGCGTTCCTGTAGGATATATTACGTGAAAAAGGGTTTATTAGAGACTACTCAAAATTGTTAAGAAAATTAGGTATACTTCGTTTGCTCATCGGTATTTCATATGGTACCAGATATATGTCACTTTAAAATTTCCTTCAACGTTGTCACTTTCTTATTTAAGTTTAGCTCTAAATAGAACATTTGCTGTCAAACAAATATATTTTTTTTCCTTTGCTATTATAAATTTTCTGTATTAATTAATTCAAAAGTCAATTACTCTTTTTTAATATTTTATAACGGAAAATAAGCAAATATAAAATGTGAAATGTAAAAAAAAAAAAAAAAGAAAGAAAAAAAAAAGGAAAAAAAAATGAATCGTATGTTTAAAATTAAATTAAATTATTATTACTATTTTTCATATTTACTCAGTCTAGCTTAAAATTACAAGTAAAAGTAATATTTTTTTCAACATTGGGAAGGGTGAAGTATAATTATATAACTACCAGGCATCCGTGGTTTGACAAAGTATGCTATTTTTTATTCTTATTTCATTTTTCCACAAAGATATGTTATTAAGTTTAGCCTACGTTAAATCATAACTAAAGTTTTCTTACAAAATTTTCCTGTTACAGATTCATAGCAATTACAACCTTAAGTTTTGAAAATCTATAATAAAATTAACAGAACATTAATTTCGGGCTCTGTTGAGTAAATAGGGAAATAAGTCACGTTAAATATTAAACAAACTTTATATTTATTTAACAAAATTCGGCAACGACGTGCACAACGTAGGCGAAAACTACATAAAAATTTATATTATTCATCTTTTTTTAATTTTGCATTTTACTGCTATGAAACAAAACATCTAATACGGTTTTAAAGAAAACATACATGCAGAAATTTTCGAATATTTTGGCTCATAATTTGGGCGAAAACAAAATTGTTTCTTTTTATACTTTACCTTGTCTTTTATTCTTTTATTCAATTAAAAGATTTTTTTCTGCAAAATACAACACACAAATTATTTAGTAATTAATGAAAACTTATCTGATGCTACACCCATCGAGCTCTTTCTTAAACGAATAAACGAATGCAACTTAAGTTAAATAGTTAAATACAATAGATAAATATCTTTGTGCATAAATATAATCGCGTAAATATAATCTAATGTTATTTTACTTTATTTTATTTATTTATTTATTTATTTATTTTCTATTAAAATTGTATTTAATGTAAAAATAAACAAAATTTAAATTTTAAAATTTTATTTTAAATTAAGTTAAACTTTAAATTGGTAGGAGAAACATCTTGCTAAAATACCTCTCTTTTTCTCGTAAAATGCAATTTATGAAAGAATTAAGGAAGAAATTCGACATTTAGAAGCGAATCTGAAAAAAGAAAACTTTTGAACAAATATCCGAAAAAGTGCAGAACTTTTATGTATCGAACTGGACCGTCAGAAAATGGTACGACGTGCTAAAAGCATGTGATTTGCATACGAAAGGCAAAGATGGATTCCTTTAAACCGATCTGTCTATACTTTTTAAACGTCAAAGAAGTTTGCCTCAAGTATAGATCTCCATGACAGGACAAACTTGCGGATGTATTAAATCTCAGCTTAGGTAAGTAAAATAGATTCTTCTTTGAATATTGAAGGGAATGTAAGTATGTTTAGTAAGAAAAACTAAGATTTTATTCAGATTTATTAAAGTAAGTCTAATTATTTAAAATGTATAAAGTCCGGAAGTGGCATAGTTTACAGAGCAGTTTCAAACTATATATTTGTCGCAAATTGGAATAAAATCATTATTTATAATTGGTTTGAAAAGAAATGTAGTTATCCCGAAGCTATAAAATTTACATAAGTAAAAATACTAAGTAATATAAGTAAAAAGGATAAAAATAGAAAGTATATTCATAACGACTAGAAAAACTTGTTTAACTAAAAAATATGTTACAAAATACTGCTTGAATTTGAAGTATGAAATTTAGCATTGTTCCGAACAATTATTATGGGAAAACAACGTTCTTAAAACAAAAGTAGCAAAACTTGTCGAATACGCTTGTTACGAATTTACAAGCAACTGATTTATCAATGCGAATTCTTTTTCAGCGGTTTTTTTCAGTGGTCTAATAGCAATAGTTAAGCAAAGGAAAACAGAAACTTTTAACACTGCACAGCACAAAAAAAAAAGCCTTCTATCCTGATTCCTATATAAAATGACTTTAACAAGGTCATGTTTGACTTTGGTCAAACATGACCTCGTTTTTCCCCATCTCCTCCTCGCACTTTTTCGCAATCCCCCCCCCCCTATTTCTTTTTTGGCACTTTTCAACAATTTAATAGCTTTTATTCTTTTTTGGAGGAGAAGGGAGCATTACATTAACCGTTCACATTCTTCTGAAAAGATAAAGATGTAAAAAGTTCAAAAGCATTAATATATTTGTAGTATCGAAGGAGTTTCATGTTAAGTATTACTGCGGCAGCCACTTATATGAACCCAGTTTATTTTGAGCAGTTTTAATTCAATAAAGAGACTGATTCAATAAGGCAGCTAATTCAACAAAGCTGGATATTATTCTAACTTTGGCGATTTGAACCATCAACGCAGCTGATTCGATAAACTAATGATTCTATTAACCGGCGGACACTTCATTCCAAAAAATTTTTAAAAAATCAACACAATGATATTTTTCTTCTGACTTTCTTTTCACATTTTCCCATTTATTTTATAATGTAAAGCCAGAGCACTGACTTTACTCTTGTAACTTTTGTGTCAGTGAAGCATTTTGAATTGTAAAATTATAAGTAAAAAAAAAACATGGGATGCATTGCATGTTACATAAGATAAGCATAGCATATCTTTAGTAAACAAACGTTCCGTATTATTTACATTGATTCAAGTTACATTCTCGGAGAATGAATATATATATTTATATTTTTGGGGGAAGCATCACCCTATTGTTTATCACTCTATAAAGATTTTTTTCAACATTTCAACGTTTTGATTTGTTGTTTATAATTTATTATTTAACAGCATTAACCTTTTCTGAAGGTAAAAATCTTACTTTAGCTCAAGAAAAAAAAATAGATCAATAAACATGAAGAAGGGAAAAAAAAAAAAAAAATATGTTTTCTGTAATATCGCCCATTAAGGAAATCGTCATTTGCCGCTGAACTCGGTTCTGTCTTTATTCTGCACGTGTTTCTAGAATCTTTCAGTAATTCAACTTTAAATCGTGCCCTTTTTAGGACAAGTAAACTATTTAATCATTTATGTAGGCAAAACAAATTCTAAAAGTCTACCAGCAGGCATTATATAAGAAACGTTTCCTACTAAAGCAACTGTTTACTATGCACGTGTTTCTAGAATCTTTTAGTTATTCAACGTTAAATCGCACCCTTTTATGGGCGAGTAAACTAGTTCGTCATTTATCTAGGCAAAACACAAAGTCTGCCAGCAGGCATTGAATAAGAAACGCTGCCTACTAAAGGTACATTTCATTGTCCAAGACGGCTGTTTCCTGACCCCCTCTCAAAAAAATTTATTTATGCACTTTTACATTTTGTTTCAGAATAAAGATTAGCTCTCCTTACTAACATCTGCAGAAAATGCAACATGGCTAAGCATTTGACTGGATATGATCTAAAAAAACTAAAAATAAAATTAATCATTGCGATAAATAGTAGGTAATGAATGAAACCAGAAAATGAAACTTTTAACAAAATACTAAATAATCTTCTTTGGAACAATGCGCTAAATGAACGTATATATTAGTCCAGGCCTACCTTGTCATATTTATCACTATCTTAATATGGTAATGGGTTTTCAATTTTTCTCCAATAAATTTAAATTTCATCGATTTTTAGCTTTATCCCAAATTCAGCACAAAACTTTGAAGAGAAAGAGTGAAAATTGATAAAACGTAATATTGGACAGATATCTGAAAAAAGTTTCAGAACTTCTTTGCCATTTCCAAGAAAGCTTAAAGCAGGAGGATAACTCTGAAAGCACGTGATTTGCATATGAATCCTTTGTGAAAAATTTCTCGATCCAACCTACCTCGCTCGTAAATGTTGAAAAGGTTCAAATGGATCGGATCATTCTAGAGTAGGGCATTTGGTTTGGGATGCCAAGGGAATTTCATTTATTTTAACAGAATATTAAACCATGAAATCTTGAAAACATTGCTTAGGATCAAATTAATTATTAAGGTATCATTTAATTAATTAATTAATTAAGCACACCACACACACACATATCAAGTCTCCAGGTAGTTGGTTCTCTTTGAATAACTCATCGAGAAGACACCTATTATGCATTTAAAAGTTTTTGAAAAATGTAAAGGCTTACATTCTGCATATATTTTTAATTATGTGTCATGTCTCAGACGTTATATATTTAATTTTTATCAGTAAGATAATTACACAAGTAAGCTAAAATCATATTATTGTATAACTTTTGTCATAATATGATGAAATATATTTGTCATAAAGTGATGAAAGTGATGATTTGTCATAAAGTGATAAAATATTTACAATAATAAAGTATATAAAAGAAAATAAACATCAAGAAAAAATCATTTTGTCTAGTATTCATGGATTTGAAACTGATATATATACTGCAAAAAATCTCTTCCATTCTATGTTTAATAACTATGTGAAAATGTTCCTCAACGTGAGACAAAAAATAAATCCAGTTTTGAGAAAAATATTTTTTGGTGCATTCTTCTAAGTTACGAAGCGGCTTTGCTACACAATCATGAAATTCAATTGCTTTGTGGGTCCGCAACAGTAATATAATTACATTAGGTAGGGCTAGAGAGTAATAAGCAAGAAAAGAGTGTTATTACAAATAATATTTTTCTCGGCTTCTGTAAGTGATGTTTTGAAATCTCGGTAATATCTAACAGTTAAACAGTATTAATAATTTCTAACCTCAATTACAGTTGCTAAAACATTTAGGCACATAAAAATAAATTAAACACCAAGTAGAACTCTTCTAACCTAGTTTTCATGGATTTAAAAATGTGATACAGTCGATCCCGCTTATTAAAATATCGCTTAAAGAAATTTCCCGCTTAATGTAAAACATTTTCATAGTAATAATGTAAAACATTTTCATAAACTATTTCAATGTTATTATTTTGATCTCATATAAGGGAATATCCCGATTATTAGAATATTTTTAGTGGCAACATGACTATTCCATTAAATGGGTTCGACTTAACATACTGTAAAAAAAAATCTTTTCCATTTCATGTTAACTAACTGTGTGAAAGTGTTCCTCAAATTGAAAAAAGAAAGAAATCCAGTTTTGAGAGAAAAATATCTTAAGGTGCATTCTGCCATGTTACGAAGCGATTTGGTTACACAATCAAGAGATTCAGTTTTTTTTTTTTTGTGGATACTCAACAGGAATATTAATACATTAGAAAGGGAGAGAGAATAATAAGCGAGGATAAAAGGAAACGGATACTCTTTTGCTGAAAAGCGATGCTTTGCACTAGGGAAAGTGAACAAATATCCTCATTACGTTAATGCACTTTGCGTCTTACATATTTTACAGCATTCCGGGATTCTAATCTGTTTTTGCTGAATTTATTTCAACGTGCGGGTTTGCACTTCTACGTGGTGAGTAACTTCTTCCAAGAGATTCAAAATCATTTCACAGTGGGGAATTTAGAGCAACATTTTTTATTGATAATTTACTAGTTCAGAGCTTGAGACTTCAGAGAAAAAGGGGGAGCAAAAAGAAAGAGAAACCCGCGCTGCTCGACTTTGCCAAATCATGTAGAGAGCAACAAAAACAGCCATCAAGAGATGAGAGTTCTTTTTCATCCGAAAGTTTAACATCTTGCCAAAACAACACTAATAGCGTGAGCCGTGTTGAACGTGATTCTCCTGCTTCTTGCACTTCATTCTTTTACGAAAATGCGAGAAAATCGCAAGAGGAAAAGAAGGAGATGTATTAAAGAATAAGGAAATACGAACTATTTCCTCTGGACATTTTTTTTTTACCGCTTCTCATTTCTTACTAAGTGTTTTAAAAAATATGTTATATTTTCTGATACTCAAAAATAATTTTTGCCATGTTAGAAATGTGTCAGCTACTAAAATCTGTTTTCCTAAAGTATGCGTAAATATTAGCCATTGCGAAATGGTATTAATTCCCTAAACTAAAGAACTTCTAAGATGAATATGATAAATTTAGTGCTATTTCAAATTCAGCAATTATGATTCAGGCATTGCTTAGTCTTTTCCGTAATACGTTTTAAAACTACTAAATGCTTTCTCATTTTCAAACTCTTTTTTGAACAATTATTTGAACATTGTGCAGAGTTTAATTTTGAAGAACATTTTTTCAAATGTTAATGATGCTTTTAGCTTTTGTTAAGGACTCAGTCCCTGTTCAGTGTTTAAAGAAAATCTTTAAACGCTTTAATTTCGTTTCTGAACTTTTTAAATCTGTTTATTTTTCGTTTAAAATTTAATTTGTATTATTTAACAAGTTTACCACGTCTTTTATACACGTTTTTTTAGAATGTGTCACGAACCCCTAAAAACATACTATTTATTTTTTATTTACTTTTGAAAGTAAAATGCATGGTGGTTGTCTATGGTTTCCTGCTTATGGTATTTATTTGCACGTAGTGTTCATGTCTTTTCTTTAAAATGAATAAAAAATAAATGGAGTTTCTGTTATATACGTACAAAAAATGTTTAAATGTCAAAGACATATAACATTTTCTCCCTCTCTAATGCTAGTAGTTAAAAGGGGTCTCTGGTTATTATAAAAGCGACATAAAAATTGACCTCATTTTAAAAAAATGAAATAGAGTGCATTCACAACGGAATAATACCGCTGTCATACAGCTTGAAGATAAAGTGTGCCCTCTGCGCCAACAACCAATCATTGCTCAGAAAATGATTTCACTTGTATGAAAAAGCTCTTGGACTTCTACGGTCGTTGCACTTTTTTCTCATTTATTTCAGAGAAAAAAATCATTTTTCTATTTATGTCATTGCTATATTTTATAGTTCTTTCAACAAATCTGGCCTGAACTCGATTTTTAGACTGGATTTGCCTCGTTCTTTGAGAATGAATATTGTTTTAGGTGGCCATTTCACAAATGGTAATTTTCATTTAATAAAAATACGCTGGTTTCTTTTCTATTTATGAGTGTTAAAACCTATGTATACTTCAGGACACAATTATTTTTTAGCACAATGAAACAAAGATGTTTTGTTCCGATAGACTTATGATAAATGCATGCCATCCAGTTTAAATGCATGATGCACTTCAGTTATATTTCAGTCCCACTATTTAGTATCTACTACTAAGTAGGGTTTTTTTTTAATTATGTCTTACATATAATTCACGGAGCAAAATTTTAAAGAATCAGGATCATAAAATTGATTTTATTTGCTAAAGTATGCAGTTGGGGATATTTAAAAGCGAAGGAGTTTACTTCGCAAGTTTTTATTCCATTTTTTTACAATACTAAAGTGAACTGCTACTTAAGTGAAACTAAAAAATTGCTAATAACTATTTCTCATCCATCAGGTGAGGTTTACCGTATGAAAATTAGTCATGATAGTAACTGCAATATATTCATATAAGTCGAGAAAAAAACACGTGCAGTTGTTTACATGTCCAGAGCTAATAAACAATATGGAAAGACTTTGTGCCATTGCCTTGAGGCGTAAGACCTCTTTAGTTATTTTGCATACGAAGACATCATAATAAATATTTTTGGATGGTGGGAAAGTAACATTGTTAAACATTGACTATTTTTTACCCCTATTCATAAGGTAATGTTTTAAGTATGTAGGGTCAGTAGGGATACCTATGAACACATTTTTACTTTTGCACGCTAACTACTCTCTGGAGCACCATGTCTTATTTAAAAATCTGGACACCCATCAGAAACAACTATTAACTCCTCTGTTACACTGCGCGACCGTTTTTTAAAATTTTTTGGCTGATGGAAGTTTTTTAAAAATCCTTGCTGTTCTTAATTACCCCAATTGTTCATAATTACCCCGTAGAACATGGGGTAAGTATGAATATAATTTTCCCCCTGGCTTTTCATTGAATTTCTTGACTTCATCACAAAATGATATACCACGAAGGGATATCTAGCTTTCTTTTAAGATTTTCGTAGGAGTTCTGTTTTTTTTAGAAAAATGTTCGAATACCTCTTTTTGAAACTAATGTGCCAGTCACTACCTGACTTTTCATCTTTGAATCGGGCGTGCAACCCATTAGCTAAAGCAAAGTCTTGAATAAGGCCTTTTCAACTCTTCCTTGTCGCAAGATAAACCCCATAGGAGTCCTAGCAATTAGACATTTGCTAGAATTAGCTCCACATCAGTTGGGATGTCTTTCTGTTGGGCGACCTGCTCCCATCCTATGCATTTTTACTTTGCCCCTTAAGTCTGTTATGCAAAACACTAAGAGGGATGTCCTAGGTGTCCACTGCCTCACTGTATTTTATGTTCACAACTTATAATATCATTCGCAACCCTTAATAAGTCTTCATTGGTGTACTGAGGTGGTGGCGTCTTTTTTACATGAGTGCGAGGCATTTAGACGTTAAAGCTTACAGACAACTTCATACAAATCATTGCAAAGCGTCAATGGCTCAGTTAAATGATTAAAATAACTATTTGGATAAAAAATTGGACCTAAAGTGGAAAAAACTGCTCTGAAAAAAATGTTCATAATTACCCCTACTTAAAAAAATAAAGGGTAAATATAAACACCTTCCTGCAGGGTCTTAAAAATAAAAGACTGCGAAACTCCAGTTGATTTCTGTTAAAGGCCTAATAACTGAAGGCAAATACAATGAAAATAATGACTTAGCACAATTTATCAGTCCGAGCAGGATGGAAATTGAAGATTGTGAAAAACTGTTTGATAACTTTTGTGAGAAGGGTTAAATAACTAAGGAAATGGCGGGTACAGTGTTGCCACATCAGTGAAAAAGCATTCCTAACCTAACAATGAAGATGTGAACTTCCAGTTGCTACTGCTATTTGGATACTTCATTGCTTACAAAAGCGCTAGTGTCGTTTGTTATGAATTACCCCATTTACACAATTACCCCGCTTGACCCTACACATGTAGTCTATTCCAGTCAGGAAAAAATGAACCCCGAAGATTAAAGAATATTATACAAGCACTTAACAAAAATTGATACACACGCAGCATCATTTTGTTTTTAGTCAAAAAAAAAAAAAAAAAAAAAAAGGTATTATAAAGGACTATTTATCTTGTCATTAACATTTAAAATATCTACATTGAGACCTACTAATAATTTGTGCTGTATTCATGTGTTTAGCATTAAGTTAAATTTAAAACGTTCTGTGCAATTAGTCAAGTACTTGCGGGGCAAAGTGAAATAAGTAACTCCGTTTACTTAGTCAATCAATTATCGTGAATAAAGGTTACTTGGACCCTAGGGGGTTACTTAAGCCCAGCAGTTAAATGATAAAATCTGGGTTTCCTACTAGCATTAGAGACTGCAGAGTGCTTCTACCTAGTGGAGAAACGAGGAATTACGTACAAGTCTTCAACTAATAAGTACCAAACCCAGATTTCATCATTTTCTGTAATGGGCTCAAGTAACTCCTTAGGGTCCAAGTAACCTTTCGGTATTTACGAAGCCATTTATTAATTAGTTATTTTCATGCCTTCATTTAATGTACTTATTTTTTCCTTCAATCACTTATTGCACTATTCCTTCACTAATTTAATCACTCATTTATCCTTCCTTACATATCAATAAATTTATATTTTTGTTGATTCGTTTATTGTTTCATCATATCCTTTTTTTTTTCATTCATACCTTCTTTACTTAATCATTTGATCAAATATATTATTTATAATGAATTCGCAAGTATTTTAACAAAAAATATTCTGATTTTAAAATTGCCTCATGTATTTTTAAAGTTAAAAATGTCTTTTTTTATTTTACTTTTTTTAAAAATTATTTTATTTGGAAGGCATCAATGTAAAATGTCTTAACAAAAAATGTTTTCAAAAATAATGTTTTATCACAAAATAAATTATTTTTATTTTTATGCCGTAGTTCACAAGACAAATTTCTAGTTTGTTGATCTTGAAAAAAAAGTTATCCCAACTATTTCACCGTGCCCCACATTTCCTTACAAAAAGAGAAAGTAATCAATTAAGACACCAGTGGGAATCAACCCCACAACCTCCGGCTTACGAAGCGAGTCTTATACTGAATAGACTCTGAGACCACCCCGAAAAAGTCACTTATTTATATTTTATAATTCTTCAATAATAAAATGTTATTTAAAAAAACCGACAGTTAGAGACAAAATAATTAAATTTTCCCAAACATAAGGAGGTACGTGCTGAAAAATAGTTTTTCTTATACGTTTCCATTATGTTTTAAAAAATTAAACCATTTAACTTTTTTTCCACTACACGACACTCTTAACTACAATTTTAAGCACATTAAGTCACGATAATAAAAAACCTTGAAGTCAGGAAGTATTAAAATCAATACATGCTTACAAAAAATGAGCAAAAACGAAAGACATTTTTTCAAAAAAAGCGTAACTTCAGCTTTTTGATTTTTCGAAGTTTTCCTGCCTTTTTCTGCTCAGTAGCCGACAAGGGAAATAAGTTAAACCAATTTTAAAGAAAAAAAAAGTGGAACTGATTTCTTTTCTTGGAAATGTTTCCTTTTTTTCCTCTCACTTTTTCTCCATGAATCAAGTTCAAGCGTTCTGAATTGATCTCACATTTTTATGGTGTACAAGTATAAGTTGGTAATAGGAGTTGTTGATTATTTGTATGAATACGGAAAACATACTACATTGCATGTGTAAGTTGATTACTGACACGATTTCCCCCCAAAAAATAAGAAAATGGTAAAAATACAATTAATTAATATCTGTCCACATACACAAATGCTTCACTTTTATTCATTTTTTTAATTTTTATTTTATTTTCAAACATTGTATGTCCAGAATCTCAAGATTTTTCAGTATTTTCAAAACTTTGTGTTTAGTTGAATATTATACCACATTAAAAAATATCAAGAAATAAGATTTTTTCGCATTTGAGTGTGTTAAACGCATTGTTAAAAGCTTCGTCAATTATTTTAACATTATTCGACATTTTAATTGCTTCTCAAGATCGAAAAGCTAAATTACACGACACAGGTAAAGCGTTTGGCAACACCTGTCCCTTTGGGTAAGGTCCGAAAAATAAAACAATTACCAGTTTCCATCAAGTTCTATTTGTATGCAATGTTTTTTTTTTTTTAATTTCATGCTTTTTACCTTGAATTATGAAACTCAATATAAAGTACGTCCATAAATACGACAGAAACACAAAGACAGATGCATAATTCGAAAATTCGTTAAAATACTATCATAATTCTAAAACGCCAATCTCTAAAATTCAGAAATCGAGCTTTTCCCCGAATCCGATATTTTTTCAGCGTATTTTGCAAAAAGTAAAAAGGAAAAAAAAAATATTGCATTTTATGTTTTACTTTGGTTTAAAATAAATAAGTAATAACAAGTTATTACTCATAGTAGCAAAACTTCTCCTAGAAAACTTAATAACCTTGGTCAAGCACGTAAATAATGTTCTTAAAAAGTATCATTCATTTTACTCCGCCAAAGCTTATTCATTTCGCATATTTTAAAATATATATACCAGTTTTTTTGCTGTTTAAAAAAAATAACCTTCGAAAACGAAAACAATAAAAAGAATAGGATTAAAAAAAACACTGTAGCTTCGCAATACTTATTTTGTCTTCCGACGAAGTTAAAGACCACTGTCAGAAGAAAATTATAGGTATGTCATATTGATTAACTACATGTTTAAAGATCGTAGAAGTATAGAAGAACATAGCTGATACTGTACAAAACAAAGTAAAGAAAAAAAAATATTCTTGAAATGTAACTGAAAAATAGTGTCCTTACCGTAGCTAGTGTCAAAAAATTGTTTTTATGAACACGTACTCTCTTTTTTACTTTAAAAATGGCTATTTACACCAAACTGTTCCAATCCATGCTTTCCGTTATCAATACATTTACTGCTTGTGAAATAATCAATATATTTACTGCTTGTGAATTGCATTGAAGCACACGAACATTACACATGAATTACACATACTATAGAGTTTTGGTGATTTTTTTAATTAAAAAAGAGAAAACATTATTTCCTTAGAAAAAGAGATAAATAGAATTGAAGAATATGAAATAGAAAACTCTCTTTAAGAAAATCAAATTGTTTTCTTTTTTTTCTTTTGTTCAGTTAAGCTTTAAAAAAAACCTGAAGTAAAACCATGCAACATGTCGTAGTTTTTTTTCTTTTTAGTAATTACATCTATCAGCAAAACATTTTACTATTATGTACCAACTGCTCAAATTTTTCAACATTAATATTGATTTCTCAAAACAAAATAGTGCTAACTAGGAAATAATACGATAGGATAGTGTATTAATGTATTCAATGAATATCTATAGAAAGAGCATGTGCTAAAACATGTTTTTGGACGCATGATTTTTCGCCCACGTAACGCCGATACTGGAATACATTATCTTAAAGTTTACCGAAACTTTAAGGAAAAGTCGTCAAATTTAGCTTTTTTTAATGAATAATGGCAAACAACTTTCACATGATTTGTAGATAACTGTTTGGCACATTGTTTGGTGAAATAGTGTCACCAATTTCTCCCCAAGTCTTTAAATTCGGCGCTTTTCTTAAACTTTCGTATTATCTTGAGACCTTATATCTCAAAAACGGGGACAAGGGCACATAATATTGGCACCAGAAATGTGTCTCAAGATGCTCTTTAGAGTAGTACCCATCTAAAATCGTTTCATTATACTCTAGGCGTGTGGTTCCCTTCCCTGGTACTCACACTCGTTTCTGTACTTCTTGTAACCATGTAATTACATATGTAACCATGTGTGTAACCTTCCTGTAATCATGTGTTTTACAATAAATTAATCGGAGATCAACTATACGAATTTGATGCATTTCAAAATGCAATACTTTCTCCCATAAGCTAGGTAAAAATATGCAATGATATTAGAATTTATATTCATAATTTAGTAACTGCTCATTGTTCTTTAATACATGTATTTATTTTTGACGTTACTTAAAGACGTTTTGCCATTCAGACATTCTGTACATTTTTGTGTTTTATCTGATAAGAAAGCATGCATTATGGTTAAAGCATTTTTATTTTTAAGCCTTCTGAGAATGAATATTACCATACAGTGCAGAGAAGTATTTGCTTTATATGGAATTTTTAATGTGAAATTTTTACTGTTTTCTCTTTACTTCAGGTTTACTCACAAAACTTATAGCGCAATCCCATAGCAGTTTCGAAAAGTGAAGCATATGTTTGCTCGTTGTTACTTTTTACATTTTAGATGCATATTGTCCTGATGTTTAACAAACTTTTTGTATGCAAATTGCTCTTGTCTTACTAAAGGTTTCCCAAGGGGCAGACTTTAAAGTCACGTTATACTTCTCTTAGATTTAGGAATACATGATGAAACTCATTTTTAAAGTAAGTGCAAGAAACTGTTCAGTAATATTTAGAAATATTTGATATTCCTCAAATTGAGTATGGTCAAAAATCCTTATATCTTTAGAAAACAAAAAAGGAACTAATGGTCTCTCGCTTAACAAATATTTTTCTCGATTAATGCAATGTAATTAGTTAGTGACAGATTTTACGGATTAGGGGTGGGGGAGGGGGATTCGCTTACTAGTGATCATACTGGCGATCGTTAAAACGTCACTTTACACTTCATTTGATCCAATGCACCAAGTTAGATCACTACCGATGTATTAAATTCACAATATGGTTTTAGTTGAACCGTTTTTTCAGTTACTTTAACCATTGATATGCTTCAATTGCTAGTTAACCGACCGATGTTAATTTCGTAATTACAACGGCAAACGTAGAAGTAACAAAATTTGCTTTTTGCACTATTCGTAATGTCATGACGTAATTCAAAACCACAATTCTGGTATTTGCCCTTTTAAATGATAGTAATGCATTTTATAAATTATTTTCAACGACCAATCGTCCATTTTACAAACCACATAAATTGCTTTATTCTGTCAGGAAAGGGTTTTACTATAGGTGTATTGTTTAAAAAAAAAGATAATGAAACTCGAATTTAGCTTAAAGAATGTGTAGTACAACTTTTCCTCGAACCTTTCGCTCTAAGATTTAACATCCCAAGCGAATTTTGTACAAAATTAGTGCACAAATTTAAAGTTGTTTCTTTACACGTGGAAAAATGAACATTTTTTACAGCTACTTCATCAAACAAATTTAGCAGTCAGAATGTTTAATTGTAAGTTCAAAAAGTTGAAAATGTACCTGAAAAACAAATATTGCATTTTTTAAAATTACCAAAGAAGTAATAACATTTGAGCAAGTATAATCTAAGAAAAGTCACTCTTGGTTTAATATAGGGAAAAAAATAAAGGTATTAAAGTCTAGAAAAAAGTTTTCATTTTTTACTGTTAATTTCAAGATTTAATTAAAATGGTGATAGTGGCTTGAAATTATTTATTGTTGTATAGGGATTCAGGAAGTTAGTTATTGCAACAATAGATGACTGTTCTTTAGGATTTTTAGCAGTTATCAAAAGCATTGCAAGGTTGAGGAATTTAAGTTTTTCCAAGGATAAGAACTACCCATTTCTTATTTTTGCCCCCCCCCCCAAGCTAAAATATGGTGGAAAAGTTCAGTAAAATGAATTAAGTGAAGATTGGTTTCATAAAATACTGAACGAATGGTAGGTGACAAATTGTGGAATCTATGCTAAAATGAGTGGCTGCTGTGATAAAAGATAAAGGCATCTATAAAATGCTTTAAACGGCCTTTGGTTTAATCGCACATATTTAATGTCTCTTGTTCTCATCTTGATTACTTAAAGAACTTGATTTTTTTAAAAATCATTTTTCATGTAAACCAAACGGGATTCCAATTTTTCGCAATGAGAACTTTTAGTGAAAGAGATGTTTTAATATATATATATATATATATCTTATACATTTCTGTCTTCAATATCACAAACAAGAATTTGTCATAAGAAATAAAAAAAACATACTCCCCCTCCCCTTTTATTTTCTTGATAAAATGATAGATTTGCCAACTTTGCAACACTTTGTGCGAGTGGTGTATTTAAATTTCCGAAAATGTTTAACCACGTTTTACCAAAACGAAAATAAAATGAAACTTTGGTACTTCTAAAAAGACATTACCGTATTTGTTTAGCTACTTTATTTTCAACCATTCTTTGATCTTTACCACCAAAAGTTAAATTTGAATCAAACCATTGCAATTTTGAATTTGCATTATCTCATACTTCAAAACAAAAAATATTTAAATATGTATGCACATTTGTGTTCTGACATAATAATGAATGAAGTGTATATAATGAGTGTTCTTTTTTTTTCCTTTTAAGCTGACATTTGAAAAACAAATAATACTGTCATGCACTTGAAATATATGGTATAATTAAGTATTTTCACCGGTTGGCTGAAACTCTCTAAATATTTGAAAGAGGCCCATTTCAAATACTACGGTTAAAAGCATTTCAATTAATTTCCGAGAGGAAATGCAGGATGTGAATTTAAATCCTTCTATCCGTTGATTATTAATGCAACTCAGGGATAAGCGTTTAGTTTAGGTAAACTCAGCTTTGATTGTAAAGATTGAAACTGATTTCATTGCATGCAGTATGATGGACCGAGCTTTGTTACAAAAACATGTGTTCAGTTCAGTTTAACATTGTCATTTTCTGGCTTTTTTATGTTTTACTCTTTAAAATGATTATATATAGAATTTTGCGTATGTATTTAATTAGTCAAATAACACAGTGGTTGTGGGAGGCAAGCATGGTACAGAACATAATGAATTGTTTGAAAAATTTAAAATTTTTAAGGGCCCGTTCTTGAACACTTAATTACTTTCGTACCTTTAACTCCTAAACGTTCTCGAGGAAATAGGGTGTATCTAAAAAAACTAAGATGTGTTTTTAAGGGATACTTTTGGCACATGAGTGAAAAGTCATTCAAGGTCAAAGCAGAAGACCAAAACAAAAAAAAAAAAAAGAAAGAAAAAAAAAACAGATTTCTTTTGAAGAAATTGTCAAGAGATAGCCCCAAAAAGCCTTTTTATGTCTAAACGCTACTATATTATACTTGTGTATCACATCCTTCCAATTTGATAGGTCCGCCCTAGAAAAAAATCGCACTTTAGATTCGCCCTTGGTTGGGTGTAAGTTTGTTTCAAGTATCACATATGATATGCGAAAAGCATTTTGACCACATCCTGGATGCTTATTCAGCACCAAATTAAGCTCTTTGTCGATTATATTCCTTAAATTCATAAATGGGAGAGAATTTGAGACAAAAAGACAATTAACTGTTTTAAAAATAATTATTACTGTTATAATTGTATTTCAGTGGAGTTTTTGCTTACCCAAAGGAAAAAAAACGGTTCTTCAAAAGAAGGGAAGGGAAGAGAAAAACAGTGGCACTGATGCCAATTAAAATAATTCATGGGAAAAAAAATTCATGATGATTTTAAAGCATAAAGTTAGATTCAATGTAAGGAATGAAAATAATGGTACCAAAAAGCAGCTCAGAAGCTGACTATGACGCTTGAATAAAAAATTTTCTATGCATAAAAAACGCAGTTATGAACAACACATATCATTTAATTAGCGAATTAATTTAAAGTAAATTTTTGGTTAAAAATAGATTTTCATGTTTTGTAATTAGCATAAGATTTTTAGGTAATCCTTTATACTCCAAAGTGTTGGTCTTCAACTATAAATATAGAGACATCTTGTCTTTTCTTTGTGGTACATTTTAATTTCACAATCGTATATTAAGAAAATGAAGGGTTTTATCTACTAGTTTATCAAATGATGTTTTTTTAAAAATCAGATCCTGAACTCACACAAGGGTTCTAGCTGGGGATCAAACTGTCATTCTTACATTTTGTGGACATAAGCACCATTTTCGAGCAAGTACGTGACAAGAAAATTTAGTCAAAAAATAATAAATTGCAGGTAATATAATTAGTTTAATTTAGTTCATGTCTCGAAAATGAGTTAATAAAAATTTATTTATCCTCTTTCGAATTAACTCTGGATGAATGAAGCAGCAAGATAAAAAAAGAGAAAGAAAGACCTAAACTGAATGTGGGAGTATGTGGGCGTATTACAAATATTTAAAAAAAAGAAAGAAAGAATTCGCTTGTGTTTAGTTGAAAGTGTCAATCACGTAATGACCGAGTGAAAAAAAACACAATTACAAAAGTTTGGAAATAGGTACTTTGCACGTAGTTCTGTTATAAGATTGAAACTGTTCAATGTAAAAAAAAAAAAAAAACCTTCATGTTTTAACACAGTTTTGTTCATATTTTTACTATATATGGGTTAGTATTCCTTCTAAAACTTTTAATATTATGTATTAGGACTAAATATATCATGTATGTATGCAAATGAGTTACCGCCCATAAGCCAGGGCTAAGGCAGAACTGAAGTAAATACACTCCCAGCTCGATCATAGCATCTTGAGCCTTCAGTTATCGTCCTTGCCGAAACGGACGAAACTGCAGTCTCAGGATGCTATGATCGATCTGTGAGTGTATTTGCTTCAGTTCTGCTTTAGCCCTGGCTTAGGGGCGGTAACTCATTCGCATATTACCCAGCTTTTGCCTTCAAATTTCGAGTTGAGCCGCACCATGGTTTGAGGACGCTCGCTGGTAAGATAAATTAATTTTATTTACCAGTTTGTTGGCGATCTTAGCTACAATAAGACGATCTTTCCCTCCAACTCAATCATGGGCTATTCTTAACTGAGGAGTCTAGAATAAGGACGAAACTGCAGTTTCAGGATGCTATGATCGATCTATGAGTGTATTTGCTTCCTATCATGTATGTATTTAACCATTTTAACTCCGACTCTTCTTTGAAGTAAATAGTCACTTCCAAAGTAATACAGTACAGTGCACAAGCAAAAGTTTATGCACAAGCGAAATTTTTCAATAACCTGAAACAGATGAAACAAAATATTATGAAATTTGTACTGTATTAAAACAACTGTATTACCAGTGCAGAATTTATTTAAAAAAAAACTCGTTAAAGAAGTTAGTACTTTATTTAAAAATCAAAATTTGTTATGACTCAAAAGTTTAAACTCGAGTAAAATGTTTAGTTTTTACAATGCATAAAAGTATTTTAGTAGTCTGTATTGTTTCCATTGTAGGGGAGAGTGGTAATGAATGGGCCATGGTGATGAATGGGCCACTAACAAAATATGAAAAAGTATTTGCATGAATTTTTTTGATGCCACCAATAGATGTAGCTATTTGTTCTACTAAACTCATCCGATTTTCATTCGTTTGCGCTGAGCCATTTTCAAACTAGAGTGGCATAGTCAAGAATCTGACTGAAAAGTAAGTTTTTCCCTTTTTAGTAAAACATTTCCTAGCTAAAATGTACCAAGTATTTTACTGCATACATATGTATAAGCTAGTCTTTCCATATCTATAAACTAATCTTAAGATGTATTTTGATGTTATCTAAATTCAATGTACTCAAAAAACCTAAACGTATTCCAAAAGTATAGGTGGGGCTGAATGGGCCACTATGTCATGGTAATGAATGGGCCACCTACAAATATTGTTTTTCTTTGTTTTCTTTGGATTTTCGCATTAATAAGAAACACAACTGTCATAGATATATTAAGATTACTGTCGTCAAAATAGGTTTGTAGTAACTTCTAAATATAATTTGCAGATCTACATTATATTCCTATAGTACAATAGACCTCTGGTCGCTGTGCATGGCTTGAAAAAGCCCCCCTCTCTCCTTCAGATTATGTTCCTCACAGTACATCTTTATTTTCTTTCTTGGTAACTTAAGCTAGATATTTCTTATTCCCAAAGTCTTAGTAAATTAAAAAAAAAAAAAAAAAAAAAAAAAAAAAAAAAAAATTGAATTTAAGTTTGAAAATGAAGATGAAGTTTTTGAAAATGATTTTTAATATTATTTTTGAAATATGTAAATTTTGCTAAATCATAGTGTGTATTTGTAATTTTTTTTATATATATTTGATGTTATTTATTTCTTACCATCTCATTATTTAGTCATTTTTCTGTTACACAATTGGTATGCATCAGTTTTATTTTAATTGCATCAATTTTGATGTTTATATAATTTTAAATCAGTATGATTTTGCATAATCATGTCAAGTGCCACATTTATTTTGTCATATTCAGCAAATAAAATTTAAATCCACATGTTGTCATGGCCAAATTTCAAAATTTTTATTTTCTATAATAATTCATTATAGACAGGTGCTAATCCAACTTTTATGACTTTTTTAGATAGCCAGATAAGTAAAGTAATTAAAACACCAATTTAGAGTTAAAACAAAGTGATAGAAAAATTACAAAAATTCAGAACCAAAAAGTGGCCCATTCATTACCACTCTCCCCTACCTGGCGAGAAGGAGTCGGTGAGTCTTAATTGATAACATCAGATTATGGTGGTTTCTAGAAACAAATCTACCACATGCTTCCTTTAATCGCAAGTTTACTCTGATGTACAGAAAAATACTGCTTTCATTTCTTACAGAAAGCATGTAAAATGTGCAAAGCAGCACATTTTACAAGCATCCTATACAGAAGTTGAGATGCACCATAAATGCAATAATTATAGTAATAATAATAACAAATAACTATCAAATAAATAGAAAAGCGTGATCCCGCAAAAGTAGAACAAATCAGTATAAGTCGATTTCTTCTTTACAAGGCTGTCAGCTCTAGGCGTATGCGCACTCGAAAACTTGAGAACTTTTCGAATACTAACATTCATACGTAATATTGTTGTGTGTAAGAAACAGCTTCGAATACATGCAACTTCTCTGAGGTAAAATCATTCCACCTAGTGAAGGACCTCCGAAGTATCTTTTAAATATCATTTTATCGCTTAGGGCCCTGCTCCACATCAGCAGAAAACGTGACCGAAACCGGAAATCCGGGAACTTTACATAACACTATTTAATCCATTTTACGTTTCTGCTTTATTTTTCTGCTTTACGTCAATGTGGAGCAGGGCCCTTAATCACTCTATACGTCAGCTGAAAAGATGCCATAAAAATTTACTTTTGTGCACAAAATAATATTCCCTAGCAGCATAATCTCATCGGCCGATGATCGGCCATTTATCGAAACCCGATGAAATTCTAATTCACCGATGATCGGATTCGATGAGCTCTCATTGAGAATTGCTCCAATATGTCTCATCGGCCGAACAGAATCCGAGTAGCAAAATCCGATGAGTTTTGCTCGAAATACGATGAGATTTGGAGCAATTTACGAGCAGTGTAGTCCCATGCCGATGAATTTGAATCAATTTTGGATGTTCAGCTTATTTTCATCGGGAAAGTTTATCGGAAGGATATTGCTTTCCGATCAAAAGTAGCTCATCGAAAACCATGCTCGGATACTGATCGGAGCGATGTCATCGTACGTTACGGAATCAGTTTACGAGGAGTTCGATGATCGGCCGAGCAAAATCCGATGAGTTGATGCTACTTGGGATAATAGCCGATTAGTTACGAATAACTATGGAATGAAAACAAAAGAATGTTCCCACGTAAGTAAGGACAAATCCGTGAAAGTATTATTTTGCTGCTTCCCAAAACTCTCAGTTCTAGGCACATGTGCATTCGAAAATTAAGAACTTTTTATTATCTTCACCTTGTATCAACTGTACCAGTTCCCTCCAACCGTTAATTTTTGACGTAGTTTAAGAGCATGCCATTTTATTAAAAGATTGTATATATTGTTACTAATCAAATAATTAAGAGTCATTGTATTGCAATGCTTACTAATATTTTGCATGGAGGTTTAATGATCTAAATCTATAAAAATGAAGAAGTACGATTTCAAACATAAATTACATCATGAAAACTTGCTTGCAATAGTTGCAGGAAACTGCATTTTGCATGCTAGGGAACATGATAGAAAACTACATGTTACACGCTAAGCTCCATTATATCCATGGCAGAAGACAAATGTGGTTCAGTCAAATTTGAGCGTACGTCCAAAAATTAATCTATTTTACCTACACAATTTTTATTTTTTAAGACGAAATTTAATTAAAACCCCAGTCTTGAAGTACGAGTATTAAGTAGAAAGTTCTTTAGCTTTTCTTTAAAACAAAAAGGAAGACGAAAAAAGGCTTTAACTCAAAACTTAAACAACTTGTGTCAGTTTGACATTTTGAATAAAAGTAGTCCATCTACTTAGGGTTCACTTGTAAATCGCCATTCAGGTATGCTCCTAAAACAGTAATGCTTAAAAAAGCAATCAATCTTACGTTCCATACTAGATCTTAGTTCAGACAGTAGAAGGAAAAAACGGCGGAGGTAAAGGCAAAGAAAAATCTGTCAACTTGACATGAGTAAATACAGGTTTTGGGCTTTCCGCTTTTGCCTCATCTTTCAAAAATAGAAAGATCCACTGAAAGAGCAAAATAATAGGGCTGTCACTACTTTGATGATAAAGTGCAGAACTAGCAACTGGTCAATACGTACAGAGTTTTCACTTAAACCTTAAGGTACTACAGACTTTAATACACAGATGCACCTCGATTTTTTTAATTGGTGTTGTAAGGGCAAAATATGGAAGTATTTAATGTTTGAGTTTTTTTTTATAATGTTTTTGAATAAAAATTCGAAAATAAATATCCTACCTAACTTTTTAATTGTTTTCCAATTCAGCTTAAATAAAAATACTAGAATGATTTAAATGTTTTGCTATATGCAATACATACAGATTTTCGCAGCGTAACATGCGCATTAAGTGCGGAGGATAACCATTAAGAAAGTCGGTGTTTAAGTTCACTTGTCACATCTTATCATTGAGCTCTGATGCAACACATAAGAAGAAGATTATTGAAAATAAAAATCTTAACTTGATTAATATTAGAACTTTTGCTTAACAAGTTCTAATGAAGGAGGGAACAGAAACATATATTTGGATAGGGATAAAGGCATGATGAACCAATCAAGTGACTGCAAAAAAAAATGATTCTTGCAACATTAATATTAATTACTAGGTTAGTCACTATTATCATTATAAATATGGAACAAAAATGTTATTGTCACCGAAACATCGAATAACTGGCTACAAGTTGGAAGGTAAAGCACGGTAGCCTGTTCTTTGAATGCTAGGATTCAAATGTTAAAAAAGCATTACTAAAGAAATAAAACGAGCTATATACTCTAAAACTTATGATTGTCCTAGTATTAACTCACAGTTGAATTTAAAAAATAAACACAACAAAGAGGCTGCTAGTATTTTTTAAAGCTGCAAAATTTAAAATACTGAATCACTGAATGTAAACTTAAAATGTGGGTATATTATTTGTTTGGGTAAAGGGAAGCATAACTTCAATGCTTTAACTTTAGATCTTCTCCTTACTTTTGGATGAATAAAGAAATAAAATTGTGTACAATTTGTCAAAGAATACACTCTCTCAAGGAGTAAATAGATATGAAAAATTCATTTTATGATTAATTATTAGCGAAGGAAACCAGGTTCTTTTTACACAGAATTCCTTTATTTGTTTCCTCATGAAGTTGGTGGAGGTAGATCATCACAATACACCCCATTTGATTATAAGCTCATAAATAGTCAGTTAAGAAGCATGCCACCCGTCGAGCCCTCCGAATCAGGGAAGTCATTTCAAAATTTTCCAAGGGGGGGGGGCAAAGGGTAAAAACACAATACAATTTCACCAGAAAACAACAAAAACCACGGCCATTTATATGTAAATACTTTGATTGCTCAAAGTCAGGAGGGGGCAAATGACCCCCCTGCCCTCCCCCTAAATGGCGGGCCTGCTCCGAATGTAGCTCAAAATTAAGTATAATGAAATATCATACCGAAAACATAGCTTGAATTAAAATGTATAAAAAATTTGTAACGTACATCAAACTATCAGAATATCTTCTGTGTATTACCAAGTTTGCACTCAGCAATGATTTCGTTTTAAAAACCACCAAAAGTGCAGAACTAGAGAATTTGATTCCATTTACTCGGTGTTTTCTTGTACCACTGACATTATACTTGTTAAAAATAAATAAATAAATAAAACACTTTTTTGATTTACTTCATCTATTAGTTTTGTGAGTGACCTTTTTTTTTTTTAAATTAATTTGTTTCCAAAAGTAAGGTAACTAAATGCAAGTATTTCCCTTTTGTTTAGAGCACTTCAGTGAAAACCTTTCATATCCTCTCAGTAAAAGATTAATTATTCTTGATGCTTAGCAAAAGACACACAAAGTATTTTTTCAATGTATATTTGTGACTCTTACTTTGCGTCCGGAAGCTTAAAATTCTTTCATGGTGAAATATAGGTTTCATGCAACCCCGTAATACGAAAGTGTATTATTTTTGGGATATTTGTGCTTCAAAAATTCTGTGTTTACTGATTTATTTTGCCTGCACAAGCGTAAGCGTTGTGCAACCTCACAGCGCTTTTGTTTGAATTACTGGGACGTATTGTGATTAATGAACAATGAAAAAAAAAAAAAAAACGCTATCAAACAACTATACATTCATTTATCTTTATGATCCACACTTTTAATGAATAGAAAATTACGTTTAGTGCGTCATTATTTCAAACACTTCAGACAAATAATCTGGCATTGAAATTTCAGGGAATCAACTGCCAGTCAGGATAAATACTTGATGTAGACGGAGGGAAACAGACTTATCACATTCCCCTTAATGAACACACGCTCCATTAAGAGATAATATTGAACAATGGAGCCATGTATAATGACGGCAATGAGTTCCACCAAACACTGTGACTGCTTTGTGTTGGTGGGGATAGTTTAAAGCAAATATTTCTATTTTGAAGTCCTTACTTACTCTATACAACTTTTATTCCTACAGTGGTCGCCGCTCATATGAATCACCAATGTTCTAATCATTTTTGATTCAATAAAAGGGTGGATTCAGCATTAAAAAAGAAATGTGGTTTTTACAGTATAATACAGCTAATTTTATAGTTATAAACTGTAAAATTGCTAAATTTACTGTAATAAACTGTAAAATTACTACCTTTACAGTACAAAACTGTAAAATAGTTACTTTTACAGTACTAAACTGTAAAATTGCTAATTTTACAATAATGAACTGTAAAATTGCTAAATTCACAATAATGAACTGTAAAATTGCTAATTTAACAGTTTATTAACGTGTATTTTAGTTTTATATTGGAACCTCTGCTGCCAGTATTACACTAGCAGCACAGGTTACATACTTATGTTTTTGCAGTATAATACAGCTAAATTTTACAGCAAAAACTGTAAAAGTTCAAACTTATCAGAATGAAACTGTAAAATTGCTCGTTTTGCAGTATATTGCGATGAATTTTGAAGCTTTAAATAGGAACTTCGGCTGCCAATATTATGCTGCAAAAGCAGCAGTTCATCATTTTGCAGTGAATAAACCTGGATATATTAATTTTTTGACACTTTGATTCGTTGAAGCGGTTGATTCAATTGATCACTGATTCAACTCAGCGTCCACTGTATTTTGTATTTTAAAATTTGTACTTCTACAGCTTAGAAGCACAAATTAGTGAATCCTCTATTACTACTACTTTAGAATTATTATTAGAATTCAAACTATTAGTACACTGAAAAAAAAAAAAAAAAAAAAGTTGTTTTTACAGTATAATACTGGCAGCAGAGTCTCCAGTTTAAAACTGTAATTAGTATTTGTATTTTATGTCCGTGTTTATAATTCAGAAATAGATGTTTTCTGTTACATTTATGTATGCAAACTTTTTTGCTACAAAAACTTACAGTATTGTTCGTACAGTACTAAATTCATAACTTGCATTAACTTATAAATTAAAAGGAAGATAAATAGACTATTTTTCCCAAGTTTATGTGTAGTTTAAAGAAAAGGGTATGCGAATCAATACTTAGAAAAATCAATTATTTTCTTAACAAAATGAGAGAAAAATATAAAATAAAATTCTAGCAATACTTGATCTTGGAAGTACGAAGACATTAACATTACTTAAAACAAGGATTAATAGTCACTTCAAATAAAAGTAAAATATCACAGATAAACCATAAAACTTCAAAGTGAATGTCAGTATTTCTTAAAAAAGGATACAAATAAATTCGATCATTTGAATTTATTTCAAGATTTAAAACTACTCAGAACGTAAGAAAAGTTTATTACCTACTAAAATTCTCATACAATGTTCAAAGGACCTCGAATCTGACAGTACTATTTCGGAATATTCAATGTAAAAGTTATTTCCTTTCTATTATTTATTTTTATTTTTATTTAATGATATAGTAATTAACAAAGATTTTTGCTGCAGTATTACCCCTTCCTGTTTTATTACTTTAAATGCATTTAATATCTAAGCAAATTGAAGCTTTTTTTTTTACTAAGGAGGTCAAAAAAGGGATATTTATTAATGTAAAAGTCTTTTTTACACTCCTAATAAACCTCGTTTTATTTTCTGATTTTAATTTCCTTTATGGATTAAGAAGCGTCATTAAACACTAAAAACTTACCTTTTGCTTACAGTAGGGACGCTTTTGGAACAATTTGATACAGAAAAAGTTACCTGAACGTGTACGAAACGTACACGTAACAAACTTGTGGAAAACGTTTGTGTAAGTTTTCGAATATGCTTAGAATTAATTTCACGTTCGAGATAATGTGTTTAAACAAGTAAATGGGTTAAATTTCATGTATAAAAAGAAATAAAACATTGGAAAACTTTTGCAGTCATAATTAATGAGTTTCTTTATAAAAATAATCATTGCTACATATGAAAGATAGATAAATGAACTAGTGAACTAATCTTAATATTTATCCGATATTAGTTTTTGATTTTATTCGAAAATAACAAAGGCATTTACAAAACACCCATAATTCACAAGTAACATATACTTCTTTTTTCAAATGCAGACTGAGCAGGTTAATGATTAGGTGTTGGCTTTTTATTCCCAAAGGCACAGGTTCAAACCTGACATTGCACCTTTTTCCCGATTTAGAAAATTGGGATGTAAAAATGTCTCGAGCATTCAGCATAACTTCGAATAGTTTTAGCAAATATTTTATCCCAATACAGTTTCGTACAAACTCATGAGCATCTATCTGGTGGTGAAACGGGACATCTAAATCCTCGTGGTGTTTGCAGCCGATGATAACGGGGCCACATAAAAGAAATGTTACCGTTTTTTTTTTTTGGAAACCACCAGGGCTGAGAATGGAAAGGAACTACTATGCAGCTCTATTAGAAACAACCCTTTTCCTCCAAATGCCGTTTTATCACACATTGGGCATTAATAATTTTCAGATTTTGTACCGAATATATGTGAATGAAGCTACCTTGAAATTAATATAAACTGAAATAATCAAAAAAAAAAAAAACTATTGTGATATCCGCAGCAACATGGTGCATATTGCACTAATATACCGCGAAAAATGAACTGATGTTTTTAGAGTATAATACTGGCAGCCGGAGTTCCAATTTAAAACTGAAATGTATAGTAATAAACTGTAAATTAGCAATTTTACAGTTTCTTACTGTAAAGTTAGCAAATTTAGTTTATTGCCGTAAAATTATCTGCATTAAACTTTAACACCAACAGTATAATACTGGCAGCTGGGGTTCTAGTTTAAACTATAAAATGTACGGTAATAAACTGTAAAATTAGCAATTTTTACAGTTTCTTAGTGTATAATTAGCTGTATTATAGTGAAAAAACAACATTTATTTTTTATACTGTAGGAACTAAAAAGCTCGCTCTAAAATTTTGTTACCCCCCCCCCACCACCGATCCAGCCGAAAACAACAAAATCTGGAGTGGAAGTTTTATTTTATTAACTAAACTATGTTGAACTCCAAAAAAAAATCTTTATTACCGTATTTCATGTCATTTTTTTAAAAAGTTATTTGTAATTACTTTTTAAAATTTCTCTCTCTCTCTCTCTCTCTCTCTCTCTCTCTCTCTCTCTCTATATATATATATATATATATATATATATATATATATATATATATATATATATATATATATATATATATATATATATATATATATATATATATATATATATATATATATATATATATATATATATATATATATATATGTATAAAAAAGATAGAAGATTTTTAAAATTAATTTATGTAACAGAGATTTCCCATTTTCTTTCCGTTTTCAAAGTACTCTTTCAAAAATACATTTAACTTAACTATCATTACAAAATAAACTCCTAATAGTTAAAAACTTCTCTAAACAGCGAAGTTGACGAAAGAATTCTCTTCACGAGATATTTTACTGATATTCTTTGGCGAGAGCCGTTAATTGGGTCATAAAAAGACCGGGAAGAAATGCTGGAAATAGAGTGAATTACTTGGGAAGCAACGGCGATGCCAATACGAATGAAAGACTGATTTTCAATTACCTTTTCTCTTATCAGAAGTTCGGATGAAGTGGCTCTTCAATGGTTTCAAAAGGTGCTTTATTCAGTCATTGAAAAGTCATTTTGATTGAAAAGAATGTTTTTCTTGCTGAAGAAGAGCAAGAAAAAGTAAGCGGTACTTTGTCACATCCTCCCCCGAAGAGGGGAGTTGAAAAGTAAAAGTTGCCTAGGCTAAGAACATGGGGCACAAAACGGTCTGTGATTAGTGGGGATTGTCTGGGAAAGTACAGACTATCATGATTGGGAGGTTTGGTAGGAATAGCAAGTTTTTTTTATAACATTATATTTTTAGGAGTATAAAGAAGGTTATTTGTGAATCCCTCTCTTTGCCTTTTAAGATGAAATAAATATTTTCTAATACGAGCAAACGTCATAATGTGCTCGATAATACTACATACAGAATGGACTTAAAAGTTTATGAGAATTAAAAATATTTTTAAACTACAGTCTGCCGAAGAATAAGATTAAAGAAAAAATTACATGAGAATATTGTTTGAATTACTGTAGTTTATTAATACTTTTTCTTATGAATTCCAACTTAAAGATACAATTTACGCTAACAATACTAGATGTTACCATTATTCCATTAAAACATATGAGAATATTTCACCTTCACAAAGAATTGGTAAGCGTAAGAGTTATGGTTAGACCTTCTGTATAAGAAATAGAGAAAATTCCTACCTTATGAAATAAAAATTTTTTTGGCGAAGAAAAATATTAATTCTTTCATTCAGTTTAAAAATTATGACTTAAACTCAAAATGCTAGTTTTTAATGATACAGATAAAATCAGCATTAATTAATACTATCAGAATTTAAAAAAGTGTTTCTACAAATATATTAATTAATTAAATTAAAAAGTAAAATTACAAGAAAGGAAATCAAACAATTAAATTATAGATAATTAAGAGTATTAAGATGTAAAATTACACAGGCCAACAAAAAAAAACCTTTTTGAAAACTTTTTTAATTTTAATAGCTGATCTTGATAGATTTTTATGTGCTGAATCCAAATCTGCTTGTAGTTTTTATGTATCACCCTTAGTTTCCAAGCAAAATGTATTTTATTATATAGTCTAATACCCATTTACAGTATATAGGGAAATCAATGAAACACTGTAGAATCGTAAAAATGGTTTGTATTTACAGTAAAATACTTGGAATAGTAATTTTATGTGATGATACAAGGTTCACTTGTCAACTGGAATTGCTTTATATTTTCTTACCCTTTTTTCCTTGAAGCTTCTTGTGTAGCTTTTCCTGCGATGAATAGCTTGCTGAACTTCCCGGTGAAGTGACCAACAGTAATCCCCCATCATGTTGTAGCATGTGTTTCAGCAGTGCTGCCAACATCATCTTTGTTCATTAGACCTATTTTTTCATGTTATCTTAACTATGAAAAAGCTGTTAAATTCTAAAAATGTTTCTTTATTTCATGAATGTAACTATAAAATGTGAATAAATGGTGGGTGATACAACTTTTTAAGCATCATATTTGGATTCAGCAACCTAAACAACATAAGAATAAGGTATTTTCATTAAAAAAGTTTTTTCATCGTTGGCCTGTGTTATTATTTGTGTAATTATTAAAGGAATTAAAATGAAAGAAAAAAACGCTGCTTGCAATTTACATTCTTGAAGCATAAGGATTGTTGACTGGCGTGTTTTACTTCCGTGTAAAATATTTATTATGCGTTACAGCTTTTGAAAGTTTTACAAAGGAAGTCCTACGCTGAAGTGGAAATTACGAAACTTCACGCATTTTTAAAATAGAGCAGAATAATGGGTAAAGACATAAAAGTATACATCAAATTCGGAAAAAAAAAATTACAGACGACGCACCAGTTGAAGATAAGTCGTTCACCTTAAGCTAAAAATAAAATTGTAAAAAAAATCTGACGTAACTGCTTTCAGACGCTAAATTTTTCAGGGGTACAAGAGAGAGATGTATATCAAATTGTACATATTAAATATATTTCACCTATACAAACAAAAAATAGATATAAGCATGTATAATTACGTTATGTTTCTAAAATAAAGAAGGGTTGCAACTGAGCCCATGACACCTCAAATGACGTGCTCGTGAGAATAGAATTTATTTCAGCTTATAAAGTTTCTGGTTAAAAAAGAGAAAAATACTTTTTTGCAAGAACTTGACTGCCAGAAAATCTTACAAATCGAAATAAATGATGAAGATGTTACATTTCCCAAACACTATGTTTGAGTTTTGTAATGAACGATTTATTTTTTTATTTATTTATTGTTACATGCCCTAACAATGGGCCTGACTGTTTTACCGATGTTTATATTGCAAACAAAATATGTAACATCTAGTAGAGAGAGTTTACTAATATCCTTGAAAAAATTTCTCCTACATGTCATTTTTTTATATAAATAAAGTGAAACATTATTAATTTGGGTCCTATTAAACCGAACTTCGGTTTATACTGTCATCAACTTAAAAATATATAGTGTATAAATAAAGATGAAGGTAGCACAATATTGTGTGTTTGTGGGTCTTATTTTTATTTTGTGTTGGCCGCATTTAAATTTAAAACAAAACTTTTAGTGTATACATTAGTTTGTTTCTGTACCTTGGGTTGTTTTGCAGTTTAATCTAGGCTTTCATTAAACAGTACGACCAGGATAATTTTTTAGTCCGAATAAAAATATTCTACTGTATAGTTGCTTTTATAATATATTTACGATGCTTGAAATTTTTATAATGCTTAATTATGATCATTTTAATTATTTTGCAGGACAAAAAAATTGCAAATCATGCAAATCAATTGATTTCTGTTTCACTAAAAACAACTGTTCAAAATAAGTAATTTGCGCAGTTTGAACTTCGTAAAGATATTCGCAATGACATCAAAATTTAAAAACATAAAACACAAAAACAGCATTGCAACCTTCCCTGACAGTCTCATTGTAATACGCGGTTTGCACTTCTCGAAAGTTCTACCGTGGGAAAACTAATGCAGTAAATTCCTGCCATGAAAATCTCATTGTGGCCGCTGAATAGTAGAGCTTTAATTGCGGCATCAGAAAAACGGAAAAATGTAATAAAAAGTGGTTGGTACATATACAATACACTGTACAGGAAAAACCAAGAAAATGCATGCAAGCATCTTTAATTACAGTATGTATCTAAAATTCAAATGGAGGAGAGGCAATCGACACCCTTAATATCGCAAGTATTACTACTCTTTATAAGTATGGATACAGTTCAGCTAAGGACATTTTTATTTAAAAAACTTTCCAACATAAAAAAACTTAATTGGTAGAAAAAAACAATAAAATTTTAGCAATGTTTTAAGCTGTTACAGGTTTTGGTCTTGATATTGAGTGTTAGTTTGTTATAAGGTTTGAAAAAATTCAACCAAGAAAAACTGACATTTCTTAGAGCTTCTCCAAGATTTTGGAGATTCATGCATGAGGGGATTACCAATATTTGAATTGCAAACAAAGTATGTAACCACTTAACAATTGGTAGGAAGAGATAGTTTCGTCATTTAGGCAATTTTATCAACAGGAGTTTGATTGTTTATGAAATATTTTTAATTTTTTTTACTATTATTATTAATTTTTAACGATTTTAGAAACGTTTGTTTAAACCTTACTGTTATTATTCTTAATGACTAAACTATGCGAATAATCATTCCAATGGTCTTTTAACTAAAAAACTGAATCAAATAAATAAATCGTACAGTTTTAAAGATTTAAAGATATTCGCAACGACATCAAAATTTGAAAACCAAAAAGAGAACATTACAAATCCCCCCTGGCAGTCCCATTGAAATACGCGGTTTGTACTTTCCGAAAGTTTTACGGTATAAAAACTAATGCTGGAAATTCCTGTCATGAACAACTCTCATTGGGGCCTTCGAAACGAAGAACTTTAATTGCGTCATCAGAAAAACGGGAAAATGTGATGGAAGGTGGTTGCCGGAAAACGGGAGAGGCGCCAAACGACAGGAACTGACTTTCAATCACTTTATCTCTTTTCAGGAGATCCCGTGAAGTCCCACTTGAAATGACTTCAAAAAACTTTCTCCACCGAGTCATCAAAAAGTCATCACGATCGCGGAGATCGGAACCACTTGTTCTTGGTGATCGGCGAAGGAAAGGTGGGAAAGATCTCCTGAAAATGGTTCCACAGCGTTTTCTAGATAAGAACTGACATAATTTAGCAAGAAAATAGAGGAAAGTGTCTTTTAGAGAGACTATCTTCAATTTGTTGTTAGTAAATGTGTTTCACAATCGTGGTATTGATTCAGAATTGCGCTTCAAGTATGGGGTTAAAACTATAACAGTTTTAGACGTGTTTTCGTTAAAATCGCATATTTTACCGGTTGGAAAGGTCTGACTAAATTGAAACTCTGAGCAGCAACATTTCTTCTTTGAAATAATGTGATGGTGCTTTTCACATAATAAACGAATTTAATCTTTTTAGTAAAGTATTTTTTATATATTTAAGAAATACCTTCACTAGCCTCTATTTTTTAAGACTAAACTTTATTAATTAGCGAAAAGTTTTTAATTCAGTGTCTGAAAAGACACTACAGTGAAAAAACTCGCAATTATCACCCTGTTTTTTCATTAAAAGTAAATTCAAATGTCATTAATATAAAAAACAAACAACACTATATATAATTATACTATTTATGTATGCTTACACATGAAAATACTATTTTGCATCAATTAGGCTCGTCTCTTTAAAATAATCTATGCATAAACATATAATCTTATTGTATAGATAATTGAAAATAACTTTTTTTATCCAATGGTTTCGTATTTTTTCTGGATTTTCAAATTTTATTTTGTTTGCAAGTATAAAAGTTAATAATTTCACGTTAACATATGATACATTGTTGCAAAAAAACCCTTAAACAACTTCAGTTTTTGTAATTTCTTACTTAAATTTATGAACTTATTAAAAAAAACATGAAAGATGTACTTACTTTGCTTCCGTAAAATACAGTTACATTTTGAATATTTCCATAAACAAAATTGAAATAACTTCGGTTGTTTAGTAACGGACGTATATCATAAGGTACGTCTGATGCTGATCCAAAAATACATCAAACCATAGGTTCCAAAAACTTTCAAATTTAATTGCATTCTAAAGAAGTAGAATCTGTATTTTTTATTAATTGCATGCAAGGAAGCATATGTAGGATTTTCCTGTATGTTTTATGCAACACATGATAAATATATTAAAATGGAACTGAAGACTCAATAAACTACTACATTATGAATTATGGGAACAATTTATTTACTAAATTGTGCCTCGTTAATTATGACTGCAATATTTATTCACAATGACGAATTATATCTCTTAATAAAAATTTTAGAAATAAAAGGCGTTCTTTTTTATTTGCAGTTACAAATATAGTATATTGTGAATTTTAGACAAACAAAAGCACCGCAAGAAAAAAATAATATATGTGTGTGTGTACTCATTTGCTGTATTTTTGCTGTTATATTTTTGTGAATGAATGACTTTTCAATATTCGCGTTACACTGGATCAGCTTTGACACCATAGCTATAAATTCGGTGCCTTTGATGGCATACATTTCAAAAGAAACGTAAAGCCTAGGTTCAAAATTCCTCTTTATATTTTTTTTCCCGAATATATCTATATATTTCCCTGAATTCTCTTAATGTTTCGCCGTAACTTCTTTTTAAACTTTTCCGTTCGCTTCAATCAAACGAGGTATTTTTTTTATGTTGTATAAAAGGAAGAATTTATCTCCCAGCTAAGCTGTTTCTTTAAAACGAACAGGTCACAAAAATGTAGCTTTCATTGAAATTCGGTGCCCATCCTCTGCATTCAATGGTTGAAACCGCCTTTTTTTTCCTTGGAGAAAGTTATATCTCACTTTTACATTTTGGCATATGACGAAGAAAAACGATTCTCGATAATATATAAAAATCAATGTTTGATATATTTTTGAAAACTATAAAATCAATATTTGTTGGATTAAAATTAGATGAAAGATTTATGTGATAAAATAACTGATTAAAAATTTCAGATAAGATATGATTTAATATCTATACTAATAATAAGGCAGAAAGTTTGTATAACCAAATGTATGGATGTTGAAGACCGTTTGACCGATTTTCAAAAAAACTTGGCACCCAGTTAGTTTATAGCATGACCAACAGCACTTTGAAAAAATTTAATGAAAATTCGATTTTTTTTATTTTCTATTTCAATTTAAAGCTTACTTTTCACATAAATTAGACAAAATAAGGGAGAAATATTTTACATACATTTTAAATAAATGCCATTTGAAAGCTCGGAACTTTCTGCTGAAAAAGATGCTTGTTCGAAGTTTCTACGAGCATTGTGAGAGCTGTAAGATTTGCTTTTAGAATCCCAAAATTGGAGGCTTACCTTAACCAAGCCAAGTAAATCTAATAATATATATTTCTACCAAGCTGCTTTTATTAATCTATGTGACTCTGATAACAGGGCGTCTGGTATTGGATGAGTTAATTTGTTAATAGGAGAAATTCTTACATTGACACTTTATTAGTTAATCAAACCTACTTTCCGCGTCATATTAGCCTACTTTCCCGTTAAAAATAAAAGATAGACGACATTAAAAGTGGCTTAATGCATGTAAAAAGTATCGCGAAGTCCAAAAAAAAAATCTCAAAAGGAAATAAAAAAGAAAAATAAATATTGAAAAAATAAAAATAGGAAAGTTGTGTATTGAGATGGGGAATTTGTGTGTCGGTCGGTCTGTCTGTCCCCCACCCCCCTAATAACTTGAATGAACATTCAGATTTGAACAACTTTTTTTTTTGTTGGAAAGATCTTGGCGGGTACAGCTCATTCCCATATTTGGTTTTTCGATTTGAACAATTTTTGGTTCAACTTTGAACCGTTCAAATAACCTGTCGAAAGATACTAACTTCTTAGTGAACAGCTCGATTTGAACAAACTTTTTTTGTTGGAAAGATCTTATCAAGAATGCTTCATTCCCGTATTTACATTTCCGTTTTGAACAATTTTTCGTTCAACATTGAAACGTTCAAACAAAATGTCACCCCTAATAACTTTTAAGCGAACAGTCTGATTTAAACGAACTTTTTTTTTTGTCAGAAGGATTTCGACAAGGATACTTTATTACAGTAGTTAAATTTTCAATTTTAACATTTTTTGTTTAACATTGAACCGTTCAAGCAACCGTTCCCCACCTAATAACTTTTAAGTGAACCGTCCGAATTGAATACACTTTTTTTGTTTGAAAGATCTCGGAAAGGCTCATTCCCATATTTCGTTTTTTGATTTGAACCATTTTTCGTTCAATGTTGAACAGTTCAGAAAAAACCTTAACATTAGTGCCTACGGGGAAATTTAGGTTGACTGTTGATCCTGAACTTAAAGGCGGATTTCCTTCAAACTAACTTTGTGTGAAAATGGTTTTGATAAATAATGTATTTGTAAAGTACTTTTTTGAATAATCTTCTATAAGGACTCTGATTCCGACTCCGGCTCCGCAAACAATGCAGGCTCAGAAGAAAATGACTGACTGTGCAGACGATTTTTTGTTAATTTATTTATTTGTTTTATTTTATTTATTTATGATTTATTTATTTATTTATTTATTTATTTTTTTGGCAAACGATTTTTTTTGTAACAATTTTTTTTTCACCAGAGCATTTTATTGTTTATTTATATTTAACAGCTGGCAACGGATAAAAAATGAAATTCGAAATATTTTATCAACGGACGAGTTTTTTTTTCTTTCTTTGATAAAATGTGTTTTGATGTTCTTTGTACTTTTATTTACTTTTTTTTTGAAAACGATTGAGGAATTTTTCTATGGAAGAACTATAACAGTTGCATTCTTTAAAGGTGCGACAAAACTTTATTTTTTCGTTTATTTATTTTTTACTTGTCTATTTCATCTGATGAGAGGGGTACATTTTGCTTTTAGAAATCAGCTTTAAGTACTAAAAAGGTATGTTTGACATAATTTTCAATCGCAGATAATTAAGAGAATATTGATCAGATGATAGAATGCCGATATCGATGTACGGAAAAGTAGGCTCATTTAGTTCTTAACAGAACTTCTTGTTTATTATTAAATTTTCCTTCAATTATTAGTTTTTTCTAATTAAAAGTACTCCAAAATAGGAGTTCTCACCACAGGCTCCCCCCTCCTTTTTTGAATTCTTATGTTCAATTAACATAATTAACAATGCTTAATGTAATATTCTTGATAATAATATGAAAATTTATTTTAAGAAATTTGATAAAATATTGAAATGGTTTGTGAAAATTAGGAAAATGGAAAAAAGTCTTTCAGAAATAAATTACTTACTATTTCTAAATTTGGAATTGTATAAGAAAGAAAAAAACAGTGATGATAAAATCGGTAGTATTAAAAAGTCATTCTTATCATTAATCGGCTCAGCCGATTAATCGGCAGCTTATCAACAACCTAATAATCGGTAATCAGTAATCGACCAAGTTGCTTATCGGTGTATCCCTAATATACATAATATCGCAACTGGAGTATTTGCCGAAATTTTTAGCGCTGTAATACTTGAAGAACCGGTCATCTGCCACGCTCACAGGAAGAGGAACACTATTGACGTGAAATAGGAGTAAACTGCCTCTTTGGAATGAATATTATACAAATACACAAAACTGTGCATATACGCTGTTGAAATTATTGAAGAAGGTTTAGATTCGAAACACTTTTCAAATTCAACAAATGTGAAGTAGAGATGAATGGTGTTTCTTATGATGGGGATCCATGTCCAGCGGGTTTGCCATCAATGATCTCGAGGACAAAAATATCAAAATTTCGAACATCTCTAACCGTACTTTGTTCATGTACACCTACTTGGTTTTTTAATTTCTTTATCCTTACTAATTATAAACATTTCTCCACGCATCCTCAATTTCGAACATCTCTAACCGAACTTCGTTCATGTACAGCTACTTGGTTCTTGAATTTCTTTCTCCTTGCTGTTTATAAACATTTCGCCACGCATCCCCAAGTAATTTCATTAAAAAGTAATACTAACAGAAGGTGCAGAAATGACTTTAAAAAAAAATCTGCAGTTTCTAAAAATTAACAATATGCATTTTGCTAATGCATTAAACAGAAAACAAAGAAATGATGAAAAATCAACAATACTGCAAAAAAGGAACTTGTTTTTACACTATAATTGTGGCAGCCGCGGCTCCTATTTAAAACTGTAAAATGCACAGTAATAAACTATTAAGCCAGAAGTTTTACAGTTTCTTACAGTAAAGTAAGCAATTACACAGTTTATTGCAGTAAAAAATAACTGTTTTATACTGTAAAAACCTCAGTATAATATTGGCAGAAGAGGTTCTAGTTTAAAACAGTAAAATGCACGGTAATAAACGTTCATTACTGTAAAATTGGCAATTTTACAGTTTACTACTGTAAAGTTAGCAATTTTACAGTTTATTATTGTAAAAAACCAAATTTTTATAGTTTATTATAATAAAATTTGGTTTATTATACTGTAAAATCAACATTCATTTTTTACAGTGAATAAGTTTATTTTTTTTAAGATACACGTGACTTTTGTCAGTTAACTAGAACAAATTTCAATATTTCTCCTGCAGCCAAGAAGGAAATAATGCCTTCCTCAAAAATTTAACAAACTATCCACATCGGAAATGCCTGGAAGACCCTGTTTTGTACGGAAGCGAGTTCAAAACGATTCACTAGGGAACGATCGACGTTTCTACTCAACGTCACTAAAACGGAGTAATCTCTGTTCCTAACACGGAGATGCTTTTTGAGTGCGGAGAAAAGAACGCTTTATGGACTCTTTTATAGAACAACATAACGGAATCTGCTAAGTCAGGGTAATGTGATTGAAATTTACTTTTTGTTATGCGGCACCGTTTTTTTTTTTTTTTTCCTTTCTTCTGCTTGCGTCAGTGACGACGTTCTTTCTCGTCGCTTTTGTAAAGCAATGAAATGTTTTTGTTGGTATAGAAATAGATTCCATCGTGCAAAAATGGTTTGTTGAACAAGTTTTTGCTTAAAAATTACTTGTTTTACAAAGATATACATTTATGTGTGTGTGTGTGTGTGTGTGTGTGTGTGTGTGTGTGTGTGTGTGTGTGTGTGTGTGTGTGTGTGTGTGTGTGTGTGTGTGTGTGTGTGTGTGTGTGTGTGTGTGTGTGTGTGTGTGTGTGTGTGTGTGTGTGTGTGTGTGTGTGTGTGTGTGTGTGTGTGTGTGTGTGTGTGTGTGTGTGTGTGTGTATGTATAAAGAAATAATACTTTAGTTTAACAGATCAAGTGCATCAATTTTTATGATATTTATACCTAAATAAATTAGAAATTGCACTTAATTATAAAATATGACTAGTAATGTATCGTACTTAGATTGAGACCATCTTACCTATTATGTAAAATCTAATGGTGGTCTCACAGGAGCCAATCAAATCGATTTAATATCAGAACTTAGGATAAAGGTATTGCTTACAACTTCTTCCTTTTATCTCACTTCATACTTCATTAAAAAAAAAAAATCTAATTAACTTCTGAACTACCATAGAAAATTCAAAAAACTTTCGCACCATGACGAAAAATCAGGCTTTTTTTGTGTGTACATTATTAATGAGCATGAATATTTTTTCACCCACATAAATGATCTACAGGCAAAATTGAAAAAATTGAAGCTCTGTAAGCAGTTCCGGTGTTTGCGGATGTCTAACTCCCTTGTGGCTACATAAAAACTGTTTAGGATGCGAGTTTGAATAAATATTAAAAAGTAGCATTACATTTCACGGTTATAGGGTATACCAATCGCACCAATTAGCACCTAAGCACAATTTCAATTTTGAAAATGTATAACACCGTTAAAAATTAGCAGTTGGCACGCGAAAATAAAAACATTTTATTTGACAAGTTCATTACTCTCCGTAGCAACCCCAACAGGGGGCAAACACGATATTTGGTCGCTGCTCTCTTTTCGGAAATGTATAGAATAAAGTTATTACTCGTAATGCATCCAAGGAAAAATATTTTAATCCCTTATTTTCAAAAAAAAAACTGCTCTGAGGGCTATTTATTTGTACTGGGTCGGTTCACCCAGCCTTAAAATAGCTATATTTGCAAGTCCTTAAAATAGAAGTTATATTTTCTTACAAAGCTTTTTCTCTGTTTTTTTTTTCTCTATAAGAACTAAAACCTATGCTTGATTTTAGTCCTAATCATATGGGCAATTCCATGCAAGTGTGGAAAAGTGTTGGAAAAATCAAATTACAGCAATGCGTCTGTTTTGCATATTTTTTGGTTTAAAAATGTTAGAAGTTTATTATTTACTAGCGGTACCCGCACGGCTTTGCCCGTGGTATAAAATTAAAAGTTCATTTGTAAAATAATTGATATAGCAGAAAAAATGCTCTATTTTAGTTTTATTCAACTATAATTCCTTCAAAGTGATATAAAGATCTGATATGGACCCCAAACTACTTAATTTTACGTGTAAATTTCTTAGTAGATGCCTTAAGTGCTAAAATAGAGCTTGGAGTGAGCAAGATAACAATTCAAACATTTGTATCCCTAGTTTGCTACGAAACAATGCAAAAAAATGTTTTACAATGATTAATCTCCTAAATATCGTCGATTTTAACATCATTCAGTGGATTTTTCGCAAAATATCGCCAACAGCGCCAAATTGAACCTAAATCAAAAAAAAAAAAAAATAATAATAATAATAATTCGCCAATTTGGCGTCAAATGCTTGGCGATCAAAAGCTTGGCGATATATCGCAAAGTGGTCGCGCCAATTCATATCACTTTTGTTAACCAATTCATATCACCTTGCATTGAAAACACTGATTTACCCGATAAATGGGGTAAAACACCCCCTTGGAACATTCGAATGCAACCCCAAGGGAGATGGACAAAAATAAGCTAAAAGAGAAAATAAGAACAATTTTGTTGATAACAGGAACCAACAGAAATCTTACCAAAGTTTAAAAGAAGAAGAAAGTTTTCTTTAGTAGCTTAAAAAACAAAACAATACATTTTCCGAAATGAAACACTTTAAAAAAACGATGCAATATCGCAATTGATACGATATTTCGTTAATCTGTGCTTTAGGTACTCTTTTCTCGCTAAATGAACGATAGGCGCGCCAAGCGTGGTAACCCTAGCTATTTTGAGTAGTTGACTTTTTGAAAACGCGCCAAGCAGGGTCCCAAAGCATCTTCACCGGGAAAAAGACAGGGTTGCCAGAGAATTGGAACAAAAAATACTACGCCTCCTCTAAAAAATATTACAAAATACTACTGTTTCCAAAAGTTGCAAAAATCAATGTTGCTGAAATGCGAAATCTATGAAAATGAAAAAAAAAAAAAAAATCCGCCAAATCTTTTAATTAAGTCATTAGTATATTGGAAACAGGGTTGCCAGAAAAATACTACGCTCCTTATTTGGGCCGAAAAAATACTACCGTAGAATCAAAAATACTACGTCTGGTCGTAGCCTACGAAGATTGACGCTAGCAACCCTGGCTTAACCATTTTAGAATCGTTTGGCTTGCTTTACTGAAGGTAAGCCTTGAATTTCGGGATTCTAAAAACAATTGTTACAGCGCTCCTGATGATCGTAGAAACTTGGAAAAAACTTCATTTTGTGAAGAAAATTTCAAGCTTTCGAATGACATAAGACTTGAAAATGTGTGTGAAATATTTCTTCCCTATTTTATCGAATTTCTGCTAAGAATTCGAATAGAAAAAGAACGAAATGGAATTTTCGAAAAATCGCTTCGAGGTGCAAAACTACATGCTACAAACTAATTTTGTGTCAAGTGGCATGAAAATCGACAGAACGGTTTGGGCGCTACGCGCGTAACAGACAGACAGACAGAAGGACAGAAAGAAGGACAGAAAGAAAGACAAACCTTCAGCTTTATTATTAGTAGAGAAGATACTAATTTTTTGTCAAGAATGTAGTATTTTAGTTTTGGCAGCACTTTGAAGTTGGAAATGGAATATTTAACTTTTGGCAAAGCAAACGGTCAATCTTTCAACTTTGGTAAGTTTCAATTTTTTTCTTTAGATAACTGGTTTAAAAGAAGAATATTGATTATTACACTTTAATTCAATATTGTGAATTGCTAAAACGAGTGTTTTCACGTAAATTAAGTGATTCATGTTAACTTCAAAAATGCACTGTTCTATGTAACGTAAGTTACCAAAAACATGTTCAAGTTCGTGAGGTGCATAAAGAAAGGGCAATGCAATGTTAACAATGCTATATTTTCTATCTTATAAGTGTGTGTTAAGCAAATAGTTAAAGTTTTTTTAAAAATATTGTCTATTTAATTTTTTGTGCTACAATCAAAACGTGTAATATAAGTTACCGACACGTGCAGGTAACGTAAGTTACCCTCGTAGAACTTAAATACTTGCGTTTATAATGAAAGTAAATTGTGAAATAAACCTATGCGGCAAGTAGGAGTAATTTATGAAAGAATTCTTTAAAATTTTTACTGTATTTCCTTAATTTAAAGTAACCATATTTCTTAAAATGTTTCTATTTGTTAATAAGATTACAATGCACTTCTATTATAAATTATATGCTTCTTTTTGGCTTTTGAGATATTAATTCTCTCTAAACAATATCACTGCATTCAGAATATTTAGGAGTAATGTACTATAAATTATTCAAAAATGACTTCTGTTATGTTTTAAAGTTATCAATTATGTTTTGGAAAAAACAAAAACAAAAATATTTTATCTCTTACAGGTGAAATACATTTTATTCTGCATTAAAATGACACTGAACTCTGCAGAAAAGATGCGCTGTAGAAGGGGTATGAGAAAAGTCATGTGGAAATTACAGATTTGTTATTCAAAGTCGCTCTTTATGGTATTGAAGTATGTTAGAAAAAGCAAAATTTATCAAAAATACTTTCTGAAGATCCGCACATTGACAATGACCATTTAAGAGCTAGAAATTAACAAACTGTGGGGTTTCTTTTAGTTAAGTAGTTTAAGGAACAAGAAGAAGAAACAGACATAAAAGCTGATGAATGGTGTGGTAAAGTACGAAAATACATTGTATCCTTGAGTTGTGACGATTATTGAGGAAAACGAGTTTAAAATATAAGTAATGGCTGCTGTTGGAACCAATTAGAAATGGCCAGTAACGACAGATGAAATTTATAATAATAAAGAAAACATGATTTGAAGAATTGAATTACCTGAACTTGTTAATAACAGCAGCCAGTATAGATTTAAGGCTTATGTTATGTAATATTTTTGATTGGTCATTGAATTTGGTATTAAATTTCTGTAAATTTAATTCATAATTGTTAATTTTGAATATTTCGATCTAAACTAAGCTGTAATTTTCATTCATTAATTTTTGTAATAAAGATATGCCTGTAAGTAAATATTGTAACATAAGTTACTGTAACGTAAGTTACACAGTTAAAAATTCCCATAATTTTCAATTTTTGAAAAAAAATTTTAAATTAATGAAAATATATTCCTAAGCATTATAAAGAACTGATAAATTATGCTTCAAACAAGAAAACAGCTGTAATAGAGCAGAAAATTGCCTTAGAACCAATTTTCATATTATGTCATTCCCTTTTTGTGTAACTCAAGTTACTGCCTTATCTTTAACTGCTAGATTTTATAAAATTTAAATGCATCGAATATTTTTGCATTTTAATTTTGCTTTCAACTGTCATTTTCATAGAATGCTCTCATACAAGGTTTGTATAACAAAATTTGTCTCTACTGAGGTGCTAAATGCATAAGAGTTGGTCGAAATGTAACGTAAGTTACCGTGGAATTGCCCATATGCTTACATATGTTAAAGTAAAAAATAAATAAATATTATTCTTCCTCTATTAATTTATAACCTAAGTTATAAGTCACTGTAAAATATTACTACTGTAGCGCTATTTTTACCTGCAACAGAAGTGTAGATTTTGCGAAAACCGTACCAGCAACATTTGTCTTTATACACCAGAAAGCGGGAGTAAAAAAGGTCATACATATTTACAACCTTAATCTAATATTCTACACGTCGTGTTCGAGCATATTTCCCAGCCAACAGAACGGCTACCTACAGTACCTGAAGATTAATAAAGATGAATGTGCCGGTTGGTATAATTAGAGGGTCAATTAATCTTGATTTCCCACTCAAGAGACGGAAATCAATGTAATTAATAAAGCTTTGCGCACTATTTTTCTCTTGCGTTACGTTCTTCCAGGTGCGAAGGAGCATTTTGTTTGTTTGATTACGATTTACCGTACTCAATCGATGTGTGTTTGCATAAGAGATAATTTAGTTGAAGAGTAAGGTAAAGTTAATTTTATTTTGATTTATGGCACCGAAATAAAAAGTCACAAAATGTTTCACCATTTTGTTGTCAAACTTGGCACTCAGCTAGCTGCCAGTACAGTTTATGAAAAGTCAAAGGCAGATGAGATCGTTGTGAGTGAAATGCGTGCGTACTGTGCAGTTTACACGTAATAAAAAGTTACTTTCGTAAAAAAGGGTAAAAGTATTGCGCTTCGTAGAAAATATAGTAACATTGAATAAAAAGTCACAAAATGTTTCACCATTTTGTTGTCAAACTTGGCACTCAGCTAGCTGCCAGTACGGTTTATGAGAGGTCAAAGGCAGGTGAGATCATTGTGAGTGAAATGCTTGTGCACTGTGCAGTTTACACGTAATAAAAAGTTACTTTCGTAAAAAAAGGGTAAAAGTATTGCGCTTCGTAGAAAATATAGTAACATTGAATAAAAAGTCACAAAATAATGCACCATTTTGTTGTCAAACTTAGCACTCAGCTAGCTGCCAGTACGGTTTATGAAAAGTCAAAGGCAGGTGAGATCGTTGTGAGTGAAATGCTTGTGCACTGTGCAGTTTACACGTAATAAGAAGTTACTGTTGTAAAAAAAGGGTAACAGTATTGCGCTTCATAGAAAATCTAGTAGCATTGAATAAAAAGTCACAAAATGTTGCACCATTTTGTTGTCAAATTCGGTACTCAGCTGCCCTTACGTTTTATTAAAATGAAAAAGGCAGATATGATCGTTTTGTGAGAAATGTGTGTGCACTGTGCAGTGCACACGTTTACTCGTCCCATAAAATATCCACTATGAAAGGTTAACTACCGTTTGGTATTTGTCTTCGTTAAATGCACTTCCTATGATTGTTGGTATACTTAGTAAATTTTTTGTGCGTCTTACCCTCTTTATTTGTGCCACTGTATACACTTATTATTTGTGCAAATTTTGGCAAAATATATTAATATTTAGAGGTCGCTCAAATGCCTTGAAATTTCGTGATATTGACAAAAACGTGAACGTAAATAATATATATGGAAAAAAAGTAGCCTTTGTATTTTTATTCGTCTTACCGTCTTATTTAGGCCCTTTATATACACTGAATTATTCGCCCAAAATTTTAGTAAACTATATTTACATTTAGGAGTACTTCAAATTTTGTGATAGTGGCAGAAATGCAAACGTAAATAATAATAACTAGCTGACCCGGCGAACTCTGTTCCGCCTTAAAGGCAATAAATAAGCAAATTTTGAATTTATTAAGTTTTTTATTATTAGAAAATGCCAAAAAAATTAAGTACCTACATTAATCATTCATTATTGTTTCTGTATTTCAGTACATAGGTTGCTCTTCACTTAAGTACCTTGTGATACACAACATTTTTTGTTTTATTATCAGACGCAACAATAAACAACGCAGATGGGCTTCCGGCCGTGAACATGCCACATTAATTGACCATGAGAAAAACAGTGATGTTTTAAATTCGAACCACAAATTTTTAAGGATTGGCCTTGTGATTTGTTAATGGTCATGACAAATGCAAGACGGAGATCGGAAATTTAAGTCTTTTAAATTCAAACGGCATATCGGTTGGGATCATCGGGATCCTCGGAATGAGCAATCGTTTCTGACTGCTTATCACATAGAACTTTCAAGAGAAGTAACGCGTTTGTTTATAATTTATTTCACAAAAAAATCAAATAACACTCAACGCACAGCTAACTTACAACCTGTTTACAGCGCTCCGGAAGAACGTGTGCTTTATGTCGCTCAGCCCTGGAGGTGTCAAAAAAGGCTTCGTGAAAAGGCGAAGTCAATAAGACATTTTTTTCTATTTATGTAACTGACACACATAAATTATAGCCTATGTCCGTCTCCTGGCTCTAAGTTACCTACCGACCAATTTTTAACCATATCGGTACAGCCGTTCTTGAGTTATAAATAGTGTAACTAACACGACTTTCTTTTATATATATAGAAGATAACGCGTTTGTTTATAATTTACTTCACAAAAAAGTCAAATAACACTCAACGCACCGCTAACTTACAACCTGTTTGCTGCGCACCGGAAGCTGCCAGAACGTGTGCTTTATGTCGCTCAGCCATGGAGGTGTCAAAAAAGGCGTAGTAAAAAGGGCTTAGTCAATAAGACAGTTTTTCTATTTATGTAACTGACACACATAAATTATAGCCTATGTCCGTCTCCTGGCTCTAAGCTACCTACCCACCAATTTTTAGCCATATCGGTACAGCCGTTCTTGAGTTATAAGTAGTGTAACTAACACGACCTTCTTTTATATTATATAGAAGATAGAATAGTAGTGAGAAGAACAACCTCTTTAACTGCAGTGCAGGAGCTATCCCATCAAGCGCTCTCTACCTCTTAGCCTCAGAAGCGTAAAAACTGTAAATTGATAATCGTTTCTGACAGCTTACCACATATTGTTTTAAAGGAACTAACGCATTTGTTTATAATTTATTTCACGAAAAAGTCAAATAACACTCAACGCACCGCTAACTTACAGCCTGTTTGCTGCGCATCGGAAGCTGCCAGAACGTGTGCTTTATGTCGCTCAGCCATGGAGGTGTCAAAAAAGGCGTAGTAAAAAGGCTTAGGCAATAAGACAGTTTTTCTATTTATGTAACTGACACACATAAATTGTAGCCTATGTCCGTCTCCTGGCTCTAAGCTACCTACCCACCAATTTTTAGCCATATCGGTACAGCCGTTCTTGAGTTATAAAAGTAGTGTAACTAACACGACTTTCTTTTATATGTATAGAAGATTTCACAAAAAAGTCAAATAACACTGACGCACCGCTAACTTACAATATGTTTGCTGCGCACCGGAAGCTGCCAGAACGTGTGCTTTATGTCGCTCAGCCATGGAGGTGTCAAAAAAGGCGTAGTAAAATGGCTTAGTCAATAAGACAGTTTTTCTATTTATGTAACAGACACACAAATTATAGCCTATGTCCGTCTCCTGGCTCTAAGCTACCTACCCACGAATTTTTAGCCATATCGGTACAGCCGTTCTTGAGTTATAAGTAGTGTAACTAACACGACTTTCTTTTATATATATATATATAGATAACGCGTTTGTTTATAATTTACTTCACAAAAAAAGTCAAATAACACTCAACGCACCGCTAACTAACATCCTGTTTGCTGCGCACCGGAAGCTGCCAGAACGTGCGCTTTATGCCGCTCAGCCATGGAGGTGTCAAAAAAGGCGTATTAAAAAGAAGGCTTCTTAGTCACACAATAAAGATACAGCTTTTTTCTATTCTATGTAACTGGACACACACTTAAATTATAGAGCCGTATATGTCTCCGTCTACCTAGCGCTCTTAAAGCTACCTACCGGACGCCAAGTTTTTAAGCCATAGTGTCGGTAGTAAAAGCAGCCGTTTTCTTTGAGTTAATAAATATAGTGTCGTTAACTAACCACGACCTTTTCTTTTACATTATTATATAAATAGTGAACTAAACGCTCTTTTTTTGTTTGTTTATAATTTACTTCACAAAAAAGTCAAATAACACTCAACGCACCGCTAACTTACAACCTGTTTTCTGCGCACCGGAAGCTGCCAGAACGTGTGCTTTATGTCGCTCAGCCATGGAGGTGTCAAAAAAGGCGTAGTAAAAAGGGCTTAGTCAATAAGACAGTTTTTCTATTTATGTAACTGACACACATAAATTATAGCCTATGTCCGTCTCCTGGCTCTAAGCTACCTACCCACCAATTTTTAGCCATATCGGTACAGCCGTTCTTGAGTTATAAGTAGTGTAACTAACACGACTTTCTTTTATATATATCACCAATTTTTAGCCATATCGGTACAGCCGTTCTTGAGTTATAAGTAGTGTAACTAACACGACTTTCTTTTATATATATCACCAATTTTTAGCCATATCGGTACAGCCGTTCTTGAGTTATAAGTAGTGTAACTAACACGACTTTCTTTTATATATATAGATAATAAAGTTACTTTATTGCTTTTTTATATCTTCGAAGAAAAAAAGCGTGTAATCACAAACTGAACTATATATCTGAAAAACCAATGAAATGCAGAAAAGTATGAAAACTAATCAATTACGGAAAAAATATAAAAAACAAATTTAAATACATTAAATGTGTAGTAATTCGCTCATTAATTCTTGCAATACTTTTGAAGGTTACTTTTATACAACTTTGAAACCCTGTCTGTGTTCCTGTACCACTTGAAGAAGACAATGTCTTTGTTTTTCGTCGTTAGTGATAGTCTTAACAAATGCTTCAATAAGGGCCATGCCACGCTCCGCATTGTCGTTTACAATAATCAGTTTCTTTGGTAGTACAAAGCCTTGCTGGTAGCTATCTTGAAGATTCCAATGCTCAGGATCAAACAGCTGATATATTTTGAGTTTCTTCTTTACATGAATAAGGACGCTAAAAATGTTTCAAATCATTTCTCAGTGCTTGCACAAAAAGGGTTGCTGAGAACCCAGCTCTTAGATTTTATTTCCCATTAACGATAAGAATGTGAAAGAAATCACATTCATATGTTACGAATACCTTTTCTTTGTCAGGTTACAAGTTTGAACTGGTTGTGAAATATCCATAGCTTGACGCCATAAAGAATCTTTGACACAGATATAACACTAGGAACCGCTCCTGATACACGAAAACATACACCAAGAGAAGGTGCTCCGCTCAAGAAAATCTCACTAAGCTCTAATATCTTCCTTACACACTTCTTTTGCATGGGTCATCAGAAGTTGACTTTGCGCAACTTCCATCACTAGTTGCGCGTTGCTCTGAATTGGCTACCAACTCATCAACCTCATCGTTTCTCACTCCAGGCTTAAAATTAGAATGTTTTATCCTTGACTATGATTACTGAAACAGCTTAAAAAGCAGTATTGTAGATCCAATGGCAGTGGATGGTTCCACGCAATTGCGTGAACACATCATTTGACATTGCACGCAATCAAATACTCCAATTCTACGTATTTCTTGGATTACAGGTTAAAATACCGAGAGACCAAGACTAGAATAGATTTCGGTTGTAATACGACAGAAAACACAATGTCTAAAATATAATGGCGGAAAGCACAATATAAAAGTTGCTTCCCTATTTTTTTTTCCCAATTTCAAACATGCTCCAACTTTAGTACCGGCACTGCATGTCTATCGAAACACATACCACGTACGAGTTCAGTAAGTTCCCATTTATCTAACTGGTTATCGCACAGCAGCATTTGCCGTAGCGAATTTTGGGTCCCGAATTTTGGGTCTATTCAATGTTTTTCAAAAAATCAAATTTTGAAAGAGTTACGAAATTTAAATTTTTATACAGCCCCCCAGTCCTATCAATCATATTTAGTAAAACATTCTTGACACTGTAACGTTTAAAACTAAAAAAAAATCACTCTTCTACCACAAAAATTGACCGAGTTATGACGTTTTGTATTATTTCATGACGTCATCGAGCGATCGCTTAAGGGACAGTATGCGAAATCCTTCAAAATCTTGATTTTTCAAAACGTCATAACTCGGTCAATTTTTGTGGTAGAAGAGTGATTTTTTTTTAGTTTTAAACGTTACAGTGTCAAGAATGTTTTACTAAATATGATTGATAGGACTGGGGGGCTGTATAAAAATTTAAATTTCGTAACTCTTTCAAAATTTGATTTTTTGAAAAACATTGAATAGACCCAAAATTCCTTTCGTAATTTGGAGATTTTTTCCTAAATAAACTATATGCTTATCTCTAACGGTTTAGAAATTAGCTATTGGTCCACGATTGGAGTGGACACCCTGTATATATATATATATATATATATATATATATATATATATATATATATATATATATATATATATATATATATATATATATATATATATATATATAATATATATATATATATATATATATATATATATATATATATATATATATATATATATATATATATATATATATATATGTATATATATATTTAATACTTCGCATTCACTCTGGAAAGATAAATGATCAATTAAATCTAAACACAGTACATACATGTGTTCGGGGTTACGCGATCGTCTTTTTTCAGTGTCTGGAAAACAAGCTGAGTGCTGAAGAAAAAGCTAATGGTGTCTCCAATATCTCTTTCTTACAACTTTCTTCATACATGTGTATAAATTAAATTTTTATTACTTTTCTAAAGTTTAGTCGGTACGTATTTTAATGAGAAAAATAACCTCCGGCTCACTCCTATGACAATAGGCAGGCTCCGGATAGTGTTCTTCCTATCAAGTCGGATAGGGCAACGCAGTCAACTATTAGTAGACGTGCAAGTGGTCACATTAAGTGAGTCTCTTTTGATAAGGGGCTACTAATCTTTTTGATGTGTCCCTCTTATGTATCTACTCTTATCTTCTCCCGGTATACGCCTTTTTGAAGGTTTTTTGACTCGTGGACCTGGTCTATTAGATCAGGAGAATGTCAACAGCAACAACAACAGAGTTTTTGTTGTACGCAGCGACTTTGACGTGATCCTTATTTTGAATGAAAAATATATGTTAATATAATATCAAGCAATATATACCTATTTATAGTACAAATGACAAAAAAAAAAAAAAAACCGCTGCAAAAGATTTGCGATTTTAAAATTGCTTCCTAATCACTTTCAATTTCATGGATTCATTTAAAAATTTATAGTAGCACCGAATTTAGTGTAATATTTCTTTGCGATTTCAATACTATTCCCTTTGGTAAATTATTATTTGTTGTTATATGACGTATTTTAGCTATATTTAAATTTTGAGCCGAGGCATTTGATTCTACTATGTGTGAGCTTTTACTGAATCTTAAATAAAAAATAATAAATACATCAATAATAAAATAAATAATTAAAAAAAGAACTCGGTAAGTAACCAGCTTCCCCACCTTAACTCCTAAGAACTGCAACACACAGGGAAATGTTTCTTGAAAACTAATCAATCAGGATATTCTTAAGCACAATGTAGCACGTGTTAACTAAGTAACGAAAGCATAACTTACGATTCTCCTATCTGACTCTGAGAACTGAAATTCTTGATTAATTGTCTAACAAAGCAAGTGAACGCAACCATCCATCCCATTAAATCCTCAGGTACGCTTCTTAAAGTAAATGTATGACGTAAGGATACGAGAGAAAACGCTTAAACGGAACGCACTAACGGAATTGCTGTTAACCCAAGGAGTTATATTTAGGCTACGTAGATGAGCATAAGGGTGATTAATTTGACAATGCTGCAAATTGGTAAATTTTGATCTTTCTGCTAAAAATATTTACAAAGAAAAACGCATTTGGAAAAACTGTAGTTACTTTAAAATTCCTATTTCAGTTAATATAGGATATTGAAAATGGAGTATCACAAGTATTAAGATAAAATTAAAAATTTAAACAACCCAGACACTGATTGCCTAAATCATAGTAAAACAAACTTCTCTGGACATAAAGCATTTTAAATCTAAATATATTTAATTGTTTTCGAGATGATATGGTAAACACGGAAAAGGAAAGATAATTCTTACTAGTAAAATTTGCTACTCGCAAAAGCATAATAAAGAGGGAAAATTGAAAAGTCTTATACCAAAATCAATTGCAAGTATTTTAATTGTTAACAAATAGAAACTGGCAATAGATAAATGTTTTAAATCATTGAGTTTTCATTTCTCGTCGGAAAAACAAAGACATCGGTTTCGGAACCTGTAGATTAAAACCTTAGCCGGATTTGATAAAAAAAAAAACGTTATAATTCGAGTTCTATTTTACATGGAAGTACCAAACACATATTATCGTATGCAGAATTTTTTTTCTTTATTTGGTGCGATTGTTTTAAATTTTACAGTATGTTTTCACTTCAGAAATCGCAAAAAACGTTTTAAAGGTTTTTAATTAATATATTTGTTAATTAATGTCATCCGATTACGAGAGCCAACTAAAAACACTCTCGATCACTATACTTTTCAGACAAAAAATGAATTTTAAAATTGGCCCATCCGCTGTTCCACAGACAGATGCACAGATACACAGACACGTCAAACTTATAACTCCCTTCCTTGTTGCGTCAGGGGTTAAAAATAGTAATCACTACTCTAGACCTACATATATTATAATAGATCATAATTTCAAAACATTGCTTTGAACTATACTACAAATGTAGCACATGTAATAGAAATAAATTACATTATGACCTTTACTTTTAATTTCATCAATATAAATATGCTTGGGAATATAACTAATGAAGCCTTGCATCAAATTTACGTTTTATTTTTTTCAAAAAGTGACTGATAATTTAGAGTCATATTTAATTCTTCGAAAAAACATAACTCAACCCACAAACATAAGAGTTTATGTGAACTATTCGATTTAAATAAATTAGTATAATGATTCAGTTGTTCTTTTGAAAATATTTTTCACGATACACAAAAGAGTTGGAACATGACAGCGTTTAAACACTTAAATTGAATTTATTTATACCTTTGCACTTTATCGGTTTAGTTTGTGAAACTTTATCAAAACATTTCAGCTGATAACTGATGTCAGCATCTCAAAATATCTATCAAATTAACTTTGAGTAGAGTTGTTCGCAAACAGGTTGAGAGTAGTTCGCAAACAGGATAAATTCGAAGATATTGGGAAAATAGTGCGATAAATATAAACCCTTTGATGAGGAAATTTGTTTTTGCGTCAGGAAAAACAAGTATATTGCATGATCAGCTGCAAAATATTTTCAAGAAATGTTTCATAACTCTTGACAGCACCAAAAAAACTTTCAGTTAGAACGATATTTATCATAACAACATCAGTAAATCAACAGAAAAAAATACGATTTGTTAAAAGTTTTATAATTTTTAAAATTGGTAGAAGAAATATTTCTTGTTGATGACTTCTTTTAAGTGTTCACTAACAAAATCGCTTCAAAATCATGCCAATAATATAGGAGTTAGTATTACTTTTAATAAATTACTTTTATTTTCACCGTCAGAATATTATCTTGGCTTAAAAAAGTTACACAAAGCCCTGAAATATACTTAAAACTTCAGTACGAGATATTTGCATAGAATCCCGAATGCCCAAATGTGCACTCATCTGTATAGATTTCTTCCTCATCAGCGCTACAGACTAGGGCATTCCAAGACCTTCTGAATAAGTTTTCAACATCTTACCATGCTAGAAATGTTTTTCAATTGTACAACACTTATCACTTGGAGGCTTTTTTAAACACTGTGTAGACACCTAACGGGGGGTCTGTCACGCCCTCGGGTTAAATCAGATTTGGGAAAAAATACTTTCATAGTTGATTCATTGTTGTCTGATCTGTAGGGATGCGGGGCTAGTTATATATTGTGATTAGTTTTAGTGTCATCCCTGATATTAGCCTACTTGCAGAATTTCTAGAAAATATTGAAACTGTAAAGGGTGTGGCACTTTTTCTTTAACCGCTTACTCGTCGAACTATTTTTCCAAAAACTGATCAAAATTCATCGGGTTTTTTTATTTTTGTTTTTTTTTTTTTATGTTCATAATATTTTAAACATATTAAAATAAAAATCACTGCATTTTCCTTTGAATTTAGTGGTTTTTTAAAGGTAGGAAATTTTTAACCAATTTACCCAATGTCACCTTAAAGTTTGCTTCATCGACCAAATCCTTTCGAAACTCCAAATTTGTTTTTCTTCCACCTTCTTTAGTAGGTGCAGTAGTTGTAGAAATAAAATCTAATACGGACACGACAAAAAGTAAAAGTTTTGAACCTTTAAAAATACCAGAAACGCAGCCCGTATGAGACACGGGCACGACAAAATTTTCCCGAATATTCTGCTCGTATGAGGAACGGGCACGACTACTAAGCGGTTAAAGACTACTTTATACGTAAAAGGAGAAGAAAAAACCAATGAATAAGTTTTTCCTCACTGCGCTGCTGGGGCCACAGATACTAAACATCACACTAGTTGAAGTAGGTATAACCTAAACAGTTGGTAAACAACGCACGCACTAGAGTTATGAGTTTCTGCAAGACTTTGAATAATAACGCTGGATTGATATAATTTACGTTAATGGAGGGCATTTTGAAATCATTCTAACTTCTTATTTAACGTGCGAAAGAATATAGTTTATTTTCTTTATCTATTCAAACAAATACGTTGCCTTTAATTTCGTCATCGAAACATTACTTTCGTTTAAAAAAAATCAACACAAAGCCCTGCAATATACTTTAAAAAGCCGTAGGAGACATTTATGCAGAATCCCCAAAGCCCAAATGTGCATTCATCTTTAAAGACTACTTTATATTAAAAAGGAGAAAGAAAAAAAAAACAAAGCTTCCGTTTTTCCTCACTGCGTTGTCTCTGGGGGCCCCAGATACTGCAAATTACGCTATTTAAACTTTATATCTCTCATTCTTTATCTGATTCTAAGAAAACCATCCCCGGTTTTAAAGGAATGACTTTCACTGAGGATGAGGGGGGAAGGATTGTTGTGGGGGGGGGATATGTGATAAACATAAGAGAATGTTTAGGGGTTGCGCGGGGGCGGTTAGAAGTAGAACACGCGACTCGATCTCTGTAAATCTGTGGCTCCCTGCCAGATTTGTTGATTTCGCAAAAGAATGGTATGAGAGCATGATTTCTTGAAGTAAATTATTCTAGAAGTTTAAGAGGTCTTCGAACTTTTCAAATTTTGGTTCAGGTTTTTATTTAAGAAGATGATGTGGGTGCAGAGGTTTATGAAAATACAGTTATTTAAAATTTCCCATTTGAGAAGGGGAAAAAATGATAAAAGTTGCTAAAAAATTTTGATGCAATGGAACAACATAAGTACTATTTAAAGTGCATTACTTAGTTACTGTAAATATCTCTCATTCTTTATCTAATTCTAAGAAAACCATCCCCGGTTTTAAAGGAAGGAGTTTCGCTGGGGATGAGGGGGGAAGAATTGTTGGGGGGGAGGGATATGTGATAAACATAAGAGAATGTTTATGGGTTGCGCGGGGGCGGTTAGAAGTAGAACACGCGACTCGATCTCTGTAAATTTGTGGCTCCCTGACAGGTTTGTTGATTTAGTTAAAGAATGGTATGAGAGCATGATTTCTGGAAGTAAACTATTTTAGAAGTTTATGAGATCTTCGTTTTCAAATTTCGTTCAGGTTTTTATTTAAGAAGATGATGTGGGTGCAGAGGTTTATGAAAATGCAGTTATTCAAAATTTCCCATTTGAGAAGGGGAAAAATGATAAAAGTTGCTAATTGACAATTTAGCAACTTTTGATGCAATGGAACAAAAAAAAAGTATATTAAATAAAAAGTATACTATTAATAAATAAAAGTATACTATTATTAAAGTATTTATAATTAATAAAAGTATACTATTTAAAGCGTATTACTTAGTTAATGTTTTTTAAGTTTCATTACGTTAATTAACATAGCAATACACGCTAAAGGAAAAAATTGAAGAAGATAAATAGGTGTTCTTTCCGAACGAACAATGTGCAAAATTTTCAAGTTTTATCCCGATTTAACAGCTCAATTGTAGCACTTAGAGCTAAATAACCTTTTTGTTAAAAAACAAAGTTATGATTGTCAAAAAATTAAATAAAAAACTTTATACAAAAAAAAAACTTTAATATTTTCGGAATTAATTTCAGTGCCTCCAACTATATTTGTAGATTTTACACAAGTCTACAAGTCTTATTTTTACCTTATAATCCATATTCAAGATCATGAATAAATATTGAATCGAAACAATAAAAAAAGAGTGGGGGGGGGGGGGGTCAGAAAAAAAGCAGCAGAAACAGAAAAGGTAATAGAGTTTATGTATAAAGAATGTTTACTGGTTGTACTCTCGGCAGCGATGCGCTTTGATTTACGAACTTTATTCTCTTAATTTTCTTATACTGAAAATATATATTAAACAATTTTGTTTAGGTTTTTCTTCTTAGTTTAAGAATTAAATATGCCTCTCTCTCTCTCAAAAAAGTAATAATAATAAAATTGATTATATATATATATATATATATATATATATATATATATATATATATATATATATATATATATATATATATATATAATTGGGATCTTCCCTTATTCGAGCAAAAAAATGTTCGTTTGAATCGGACAGTTCATTTAAAAGGAATTAAGAGGGGGGAGGCAGACCAACCGACAGACATACAGACCCACAGGCACACATTTTTCTCATCTCAAAACCATACTTTCCAATATTTAATTTTTCTATATTTATTCAGCTTTTTTTTTGGGGGGGGGGGCGGGGTCTTTGCGATACTTTTAAGTTTCATTAAGCCACGTTTAATGATTTTTCGTCTTTCGTTCACTTTAAAGGGAAAGTAGGCTAAAAACGGAAAGAAGAAATATTTCAGGTGCAAAATTTCATATTTATAAAATTTTAGAATTTTTGGCATTATTTCAAGAATCTCTATCTTTTCGTTATTATTTTACACTTTTTTTTGCTTCATCTTTCTACAACTATGGCAGCACCTTGCTACATCAGTAAAAATACTTCGTTATATGCAAATTGTTTGTAGTTACTTTTGCATGTTGAAACAAAGAAACTAATGTAATTCAGAATGGTTATTCGTTATCTGCATCTAATTTTCTCTTCTCGAGTTTTTAAGGAAGACTATTGCGGTTTATATCATAACACTATTAGTTTTTTTTTATATTATTACTTAATATTAATCTTTAACTCCGTCGTTCTTCTTAAATATGAAGTAACAGTTGGTAGAAAGAGGTGTTTCGGTAACATGCTTTACATAGATAGATAGGAAGTACATGAAGCTTTCATTCAATCAAATCCTATAACGGTAAAATATAAACGGTATTTAAAGGTAAAATATAATATAGTTGATGATAATTGAAAAACAGGCTACCAAAGCCGAAGAGAGTTAATTAAAATCGGAGAGTAGTAGTAAGTTGATACAATGCTATAATTCCAGTGTTCATAAGTTCATACAAAGTGCTCAATTTGCCTCAAACAATGTCCTAAACTACTGCCTTTTATTTTTTAATGCAATACACCACCAACATGCAATTCACCACGGACTGTAGTTTCCTGCTTGCAGTCCATGGATCGAAATAGCCGAATTGGCGGTGTATTGCATGTCCTTAGCCCTTGTTTAGGGGCGGTTACTCACTGCTTTATACGTAGTTTTCGTTTCATTTGAAATCCCCCTTAGTTAGGCCTTATAACCAGCATCCACTTTAAATAAAATTTACTGCGGGATTTGTTTTATTTCTGATCAAAACCTTTAAAAAGACTTAAACAAAAAAAGCACCAATAAGTGGAGCAGCTTAGTAAATAAGTTGTGAATATTGCTACTCAATATGCAAGCATAAAAATGAAACAAATGTATTAACTAATAAACATTATGACTAAGAGCAAACCATTAGTATAAATTCTAATTTTAGGACATATTTTGAGCAAACTTGGGGGAGGAAATATTGTAGTTTTAAACACATTAAGCTTTCATATTTGCACCCAGATTAAAACATAGTAAAACATGAACGGTGTAAGCGACATGAATATAATTGCTTGAATATTCACTTTTATGTGTATAACTAGTTTTCAAAGGAAATTATCTAACGACAAAGGACTTTTTACATTTAACAAATGACTGGAAGAAATAGTGGATATATTTTGTGACTTAAAGTGTGCATCAGGGCATGAAGATTGGTGGAGAGGGTAGAATGGTATATGAAACTGTTGTAATTGGCCAGATACACAGCTTGCACCTTGTCATATCTTTGAGTGTCCAGCTATAAGTGCGAACCTGAGAGAAATTGGTGTATTGCCGTCACTTATAGACCTTTATGATGATAACATCCAACAAATCACAAAAGTAGTTATAAGGATCCATGGAGTTATTTAGTTCGGCTAAGTCATAGACACGACAAAAGAAAAATAAATAAAAAATTAACTATATGTGATGAGTTTTCTGAAATGACTTTTAAAGAAATATATTTCAACATAGTTCACACAAATCTTTGCTGAAAGAAACAAAGCAAAAAGAAGAAAAAAAAAGAAAAACATCAATTCATAAAAAATGAGATTACATTGTTCATTTATTTCACTTTAACTATTTTTCAAGGCAAAAACTTCTAAGCTCTTTACATAAAACATAACAAGTGCCATTGGTCAAGCAAAAGTTTCAAGGAAAATTAAATCTCTACTCCGCATATCTGTGGGTACCAATTTTTGTAAAAATATGAAACGAAAAAACTCCACGGATATTGTCTTAACTTTTTAACATATATTTGATCAAGTTGATAACGCCCGTTGATAACAAACATTAATATTAAACAGCAGTCACTTTATTTTAAAAAAACTTTATTTCTCCTATAAATAACTTGATATATACAATATATCCTTTATCGAAATTGGAATATTTCTTTTGAACCTTACAAACTTAAAAACGTAAAATTGACTTTTATGACAGTAAAACTAGCTTTCATCCCTCCCTTCAACCACGCAATAAAAACAAATGACCGAAATGAAGCTCAGCGGAGTACCCGCAACGCCTTTCTTCGAACAACAAAACAATCGACAGAAGATTCTGATTTAACTTGACATACGCCAGTTTAGCTTTGACCATGAAAAAATATTTTAGTGAGACCCAGACGGTACAAGGCGCCAACAGTTCAATCCCTCTCTGTGTACTTATACATCTCACTGTCCATGTATTTATGCTAAAGGCTTCTTTGTGACGTCTTCTGTTCCTCTCTTTAGTCTACATCCCTCCCCGTCCTCCCTCCTCCTCTATCTTCCTCCAGCTCGAACGTGTGTATAAAGAAGATTTCTCCATTCTCTCCGTATCTTTGAGAAGCTGTGGATTTAACATGGCCATTGATGGGACATCTCTTGGGGGGCAATTCTAAATTGTACAGGATAGTGAGAATTGCTTATTGAGTGAGAAAAAAAAATTAATGGATAAAATACTCTGCAAGTTAATGTGCTTTGTTGATGCGTAAGCTCTGAATTGAAAAGATGCTCAAAGAGTAAAAAACCAACGGTTTAGTTTGGAATCCCCCAAGACTGCACACAAAGATATGTCTTCATTTAGTTTTATCCCATGGTTGAAGTTACCCAAAGAAAATATCATTAAAGTTGTATTATGTTCATTCATCTTTAGAATGCGTTACTTTTTCCGACGTTTTACGAATTATTTAGCAAAGAGCCTGCCTATTTCGGAAAAGAGAGTTGTGAAGTTGATTTTGGATCAGTAAAGTTTCGTGTTTTCCTAGCAAACTATTTTAGCTACAAGAAAAAAAAACACGTGTTTTCCTCCCAGTAGCTTGAAAAAAAAATGATTTGCGAGCTAATGCAATCATACTTCGAAGTAGTTATAAATATAAGAATAAATAGCTGTCTAACAAGAAATTCTTGTAGCAAATGTTGAATAGTATGCGGTCTTCAAAAATTTTACTTTTTGTCTTAATAAGTGGAGAACGCACCGTTTGATTATAAGGTTTGTTTGGGCAAAGCAATTCATGTAAAATATGAAAAGGAAATGTAATTCACTACCAGATTTACATAGAAAGCTGTTCACATATCGGCATAAATATTCATTGCCTTATTTTATTTAGGATTAAGTATTGCTAATAATAATACTTGTTAAAAAAATTATTTTCAAAAAGTATATTTTCCTACCTATTGGTCTCAACAATGAGTTTACTTGAAAGTTTTGTAAAAAATGAATGTGTATATTGCTTATGTTGGAAATGACAAGTAAAAAATAAGAACATTTTGCTAGCCGTATTTATAAACCCGCTTGCTATATATTTTTATTCGTTAATAACACCCTTATAGTAGAACCCGGTTAATGAAATAGCCATTTTTCCACGAAATAATATTGAAATAAGCGGGATATTCCATTATCTGGACTCAAAATATTGCTTTATAGCGGTTTGGTACAAAGAAAATCTACTACATTAAGCGGGACATTCTTTTAACCGATATTCTAATAAACAGGCTCGACTGCAGTTATTGCGTGTTTTTTTTTTTTTTCTTAAAACAAAACATTTTAATGAGTTATGTTACCTGAACAAGAATTTCATGATAAGAAAATAAATAATAGGATAAATAATAACTATTATTTTAATTTCATCTATGATTAATATTACCCTCACCTATTAAAAAACAAGTTATTTAAACAAGGAAATTGAGGTTACGTATTTCACCATTTTTAAAAACATGAAAAAAAATGCATAATTTAATCAAGCGTAAAATAAACTGTTATGCTTTAGATTGCAAAATTTTCTTCAAAAACTACATTTAGAAGGATGGGACAGCTTTAACTAACGTAGAAACGTCATATCATTGATTAAGGCATAAAAAATGTATTCGACTTTTTCATCACAACTAATTATTAGCAAATTGTTAAATCGCAATTTTTTATCTCATCTTCAAAATTAGATTTCTCTCAGAGATAATTTCCATTTTTTGCTTGATAAAAGAAAAAAAAAATCAATACTGATTGATAAAAAATTCTTAGAATCTTATGAATTCGTAAAATTTATGGTGTTTTAGTGCGGGTAATTTTAAGGGCATCAGGGTTTCATTAACTAATGAACTCTTTCCGTGTTGAGAAAAAACACTAATTAACAATGGTTTCGTAATTGATGAGCAATAACGATGTTTGTTAAAAATGTATTTTTCTCAATTAATCCTGTTTTTCAGGTGCAGTGTTATGTATATGCCTAAAGTAATGGATTGCGTACTAGAAGTTGCTAGAATTTGCAGAAAAAAAGGTTAAATTTTTATTCTGTTCACTAGTAACATCAAAAAACTTTTCTTCTTTGAAAAAGAATTTTACAAATAACAGCATTATGCCAGCGATTTTAATATTTTACTGTGTTTCAAACATGTGTTTCCTAGTAGAAATAAAAAATAACGTTAACATCTGAAAATCGTAAAACACTACTGCAAACCCGTTTTTGATTAAAAACTTGTATACTTAAATTTGTTTTAGTGCTGGTACTGTATGTTTTTAAGTACAGCTGTAAAAATAACTTTAACATCTGATAATCTCTGCATAATATGACAATTAACAAAAACTAGTTTATGAGAAAAAAACGCGCATAAAAAACATGTGCACATTGATTTATTTTAGATTAGGTCTCAATAAAATAGGAAAATTTGCGAATGATTTTTAAAAATATTCGAATGTACTTAGAATAAAAGCTTTATATTCTTTAATTCAATAGTTGGTTAATAGAAATTGTATGTACATTCTTCAAATAATTGACATATTTTTAAACTGTAATTCATGAACTAGTTGAGAAAATATATTTTTAATTGCGACTTTAAATTAGACAAACTGATTTCGAGAAAATAGTTCTTAAACATAAATCAGTAAGTTTTGAGAATTTAGTTTCAGGCCGAATTAGCCGCCGGAATATGTGCCTGTAGAGAAATTAAATTCATATTTGGATAAATTCTCTACATATAACTGAAATGTTATTTTTTGAACATTTATTAGGATGTTTTTTTTTAGTGTGTTAGATGTTTCAGTTGCTTATCAAGACTTTTTTTAATGAAAATTACACCCAGAAATAAACTTCTAAAGTTTAATTTAAATTTAAAAAATACAGTGAAATTCATATAACTCGGCTCGCGTATAATTCGACACAAGCTCGGTAGGTTGGGATTTATTTTCCCAATGGTTTCTCCAATGTTAAATTCAATAGGTGCAAACGTCTTTAACTTGACACACATTTGCAAAAAAAGCTATGTATGTCGACAGCCCTTTTTATTGTTGTCCACTTATTGCTACAAATACTCTTACACGTTAATCATTTCTTAGAATTTTGCAGATTATGGTAGGGGAGAGGGGGAACATGTAAACAGGGGCACATGTGAACAAACGATATTTTACCCAATTAACATGAAGAGAAAAACCTGAAAAAACATATGTAGATGGTAGCACAAGCACTATATCCTGCCTGAAATTTTAAAGATCTTAACTATTTTGTGTTTTAGTTATTACAGATCTTATGTTTTGGAAGGTGCCAATATACTTTTATGTTCCAGTTCTCCGCGTAGAAACACATCAAATTTTTTTTCTTTTTTTTTTGTGATTTGAGTGGCATTAATAAAGGGTATTTTCATGCTATATTTAAAAAAAATATATTGAAAAAAATATAGTTTTTTATCAAATTAGGCCTAAGTTGAGATAAGGGGCACATGTGAACACATTATGTAGGGGCAGATGTGAACAGTTCATCTGTGCCCCATAATGGTATTTGGTTATTTCAATTTCAAAAATTGTTAATTTTTTATACAATGAATAGTCTAATTAAGAAACATTGAATAATTAAACGTTTCAATACGCAATATTTGATTAAAATCTGAAAGAGTTGCAAAGAAAATAAAGTTAAGCTTGCTAAACTGTTGAAAAGGAACAATTAAGAGTTGCAGTAAGTGACGCTGAGTCCGACATTAGTTTTGAAAACCGCAACTATGAAGAAATTTGTGCTAAAGTCAACCTTGCACCAGAAAATTTAGCTGTGAATGACTTTGTCCTTGTAAAAATCACTACCAAAAAGACAAAAATTTACAATGAATGAAACATTCATGTTTAAAAAAACAGATGATACATCGATGGTAAACACTCTTATGATGCAATATACCACTCTGATGATATTCTGCTAAAATTACACCACCTTCAGTTTTAGGTGGCACATGTTGAGTTGCATCCTCTGTTTCTTTTCCTGTAAAGCTTGAATGCTACAATGTCCGTTGAATTGAGTCAATTAATCATGATAAATAAGTACCTTGATATTTTCATTGTAAGTATTTGTTAATGTGTAATAAGCAGTATACTTAAAAATATGCGTAGGTGTACTTTATTTCCTTTATGTATCCGTGTTTACTTGTGCTGCAGGTTTGTTTACAACTGCCCCCTACTGGGGCAAAAAATTGCGAGTTAACTCTAGGGAGTTCAAACATTGGGCTCAAAAGATCAAACATGAGAGAAACAGGTCAAAGATTTGAATGGCCTAAACCTGATAATATTCAGTTTGCAAAAGCTAAATTTTTTTTTGACAGACTCAATTAAGTTAAAAGGGAGCCTTCCATTTACAATTTCTTACCCCAGAAAAAATAAATAAAAAATACATAAAATAAAAAAAATATAATAATAAATATATAAATAAATAAAAATATGCAACATAATAAGTTTGAAAAAGGAAAAATTAATGTTATTATCAATAATATTAGAAATAATAAATTTTATTTAAGAAATCTATTGTTTGTTATTCGATGGTTACGTTAGTCACTTTACGTTAGTCACACTCCATTTTCAGCAAAAGTGACACTTAAGACTAAAAAAATTCAAAATTTAATAAATGTAATATATATATTTAAAAGCTAATATTCCATATTTTTCAAATATATCAGCCAATTTTTAACACTTGCTTAACTTTTAGAAAATTTTGCCTCATAACATGAACATTATTTTTCAAGGTTGGAAAAATGTTACGTTAGTCACACAGCTAATTTGGTTGAAAAAATATCTGTTGTCAGTAATTTTATTTTATATTCTTAACAGAAATAATACATGTACACCATCTACATTGCAAATCCACCAAAACAGCGAAAAATTATTTTTTATCATTTAAGTTACAGGTAAAATAAGTTATAAAATCAGCTCTGAATGTTACGTTAGTCACGATGGAATGACCCTATACTTAATAAGAAAAGAGCTATTTTAGAGAATTCCCTGTTTTAACTTTTTTTGATTTGCATTAATTTAGCAAAGTACTACCACTTTTCTCAACAATAATAATTTTATAATGCTATTTTAAATGGAGCATTTATCCTGGTAGAGTGTTTCGAATTGACTGGTGTCAGGGTATAGCGCCTCAAAGTGGCAATTTCTTTTTTTTTTTTTTTTTTTCATTAATACATAATTTATTTCTTATTTGTTTGTGCTGATCTATTTAATACAGCATTTCAATATACATTTAAAAAAATATTAGGCAATACTTTTCCCATTTTCATTAACAAAATAGTTTTTATAAATACTTTTCTTTAGGTGGGGCGTATTACCCCGACTTACCCTAAATGGTACTTTCTGAATGATTTAGGAATCACAAACTACCAGTTTCTCTTTATCTCTTTTAACCCCTTCCAGGTTCATTTTATTTCGGGATTACGGATAAAAAAATGTCATTTTTTTTATGCTTATTTTCATACATACATATCTTTTTAAACATAATAGCATCATTCGTATGCAACATTTCCTAAAAATAAATGTAAAAATATCTATTAAAATAAATGAGTAATAAATGAGTATTTACCTGTAAAGTTGGCTTTCTGTATGGCAGAAATCATTATACTTTGGAGTTGGCGCCTACTCTTATCTTAAATCTACAGCTCAAAACACTGTATAGTTATGTTATCTAGTAGCAACAATAGTAAATAAAAGCATCCGAAACCATAAAAGGGACATGTGAAATAATTCGGGAAATATTGGTTGTGCAGTGTTAATTTTCACAGTGCCCGAGCTACACTCGGGATGAGCCAGAATGGAACATTTCGCTAGCCCGAGTCCAGCTCAGGAAAAGCCGGGATGAGGTTAAGTAATTTTAAAAAATCAATAAGTAAGAGACATTAACCCCTGATTTTGTGTTTCCCCCAAGCAGACAATAAATAAATCACATGGACGTGTAGAAAAGTAACAGTAAGATGCTGTTAACCGTGGGAGTAAGCATCTCGGGTAAAGAACGAATTTCAGTTGCACGTAGAGCACATTCAGGGGGTAAGTATAAAAAAGTTTTAATTCGTATTTTTGCACTTATTTTAATTCCCACTTTAAACTTTCAAAATGTACAATCAGCACTTTATTTGAAGCATATCTTTGATTAGAAGTATGCAAACGATTGCCAAAATAGATGTTTAGCAGGTTGAACAGAGACACGCTCTCTATTCTCAAAACTGCAATCAAATTGGCTACGGGGACCTTGTTTCAAAACATCTCTGTGTGAATTAAGAATACAGACTCTCTAATAAGGTCTAATTTCTGTATTGTAGACTCACCGATGCATTTTACAGCATCTTGCGGTAAATTTTTCAAAAGCCATTGCTAACCACCAAATATTTTTGAATTCATATTTTAGAGTTGATAGGCCTTTCTTAGTGCATTTTCTATTATACTTTAAATTCAGCTGATTTTATTTTTTAAAAAAAAGCACGACATTTATCTTCGTTTTCCAGAATTATTTTAAAAATGAACACACGTGGGTCAAGTTAACAATTTATAAGGAAATTTAAGAGTGCTTTTTAATTTCTATAATGAATTTTGTTAGCCCAACTACTGATATCATGACATTAAAAAAGGAACGGAAATAGTGAAAAAAGATATATATAAACGTACAAAAGCTTCGCAAGTTACCAGTGCGTAAGGATATTTTTAGATTAAATATGCTGATGAAAAATCTAATGCTAGTAATATGACAGGTAATATGCCTTAATATAATAGCAAAAGAAAAACTTATTTCTCAGTTCTGATCCATATCCTTTTTCATCTGCCAGCCTTTTTCCGAATGCTATTGAACATATTGAGGTGAATGATTTCTAAATGATATTATCACCAATGGTGACTTTACCCAGGCTCATAAAGAAGTGTTTGAGATAAGTACAAAACGCATTTGTGCAAAAATTTTCATCAGTTTTCCAATGCATGAACTTTATTAAACGAAATAAATCAGCTATTAAATATTGATAATAATTAAAACAATGCTGCTAATAATAATAATAATAATAATAATAATGATAATAACGCTATTCTAACCAATGTTACTACTAATAGAGTAATAATATTAATAAAATTATACGAATAAAAATAATACAGATACTAATAACATACATACTAATAATAATACTAGCAAAAATACTAATAATTATAATAAAACTGATACGACTAAAATTAAAAATACTAATAATAATAAACTAGTATTCCCCAAACCGAACAGTTGCTTTAACTACCTAACTTTTAGTTACTTATTACTTTTTAAGGAAAATTAATAAATATTATATTTTATTAATAAAAAATCTTATTAAAATATTATATTTTATTAAATAAATATTATACTTTATTATTAGGTTATTTTCTAATGCTTACACTTTCTGTTTAGCAACTTTGGATTTTTTCACTATTTGTACCTTACTTTCCCGTAAAAGTAAAATTAAAAAATCAAAAAAAAAAAAAAAAAAAGTAGAAGGATGGAGGAGCAGGAAGAAAGTAAGAGAATGAAAGCTTTAAACTAAGTTTTAGCAAAGCCTCCTAAATACTAAATGCCTAATACATTTGCTTTGCTACGGTCGTGGTTGGCTCCACTTTCCACCTTGCGGCAATCCGATAATGCCGTTGTTATTTTTTGATTGGTTAATTTTTAAATTTAAATTCAGAAATGAACCAATCGTTAATTTCTCAAACAACTCCGGTAGATGACAGTGTATCGTGAACGAAGGGCATTTTGCAGCTATTGTAGATGGATCCAAACAATATTCCAATTAAATTGTTTGATTGGTTGATTTTAAAATTTAAATTTAGAAATGAACCAATCATTAATTTCGCTTTCTTGAAGAACTCCGGGAGATGGCAGTGTATCGTGAACCAAGGACGAAATTTTGCTGCTAAAAACCAGAAAGTTGGAGGCATTTAGTATTTAGGAGGCGTTGGTTTTAGTTACATGACTAAATACACCATGAAATAAAAATAATTTAATTCTCTAAGTAAATAACTCTGAAAATATTTCTAAAAAGAAGAATACTGAAAATTGAAAGTACTGTTATCAAGTGACAAAATTGTGTTTTACCTCTTAAAAGTGGGTGCCATTTATTTTTTGCACTCTTCATTAACCTAACCTGCACTGCAAAAAATAAAATTGTTGGTTTTACAGAATAATACTGGCAGCAAAGGTTCCAGTTTAGAGCTAAATTGAAGAGTAATAAATCGTAAAATTAGCTATTTTTTATACTGTAAAGCAGCAATATTAAAGTTTGTTTTTACAATATTAGCTCCTTACCGAAAAATTTGCTGTATTATTCTATAAAAACAACAGTATAATACTGGCAGCAGATGTTCCAATTTAAAACTGTAAAATTAAAATTAGCAATTTTACAGTTTATTACTGTTAAAATAGCGATTTTTACAGTTTGTTCTCTAGATAATTAGCTGTACTATGCTGTAAAAACATTATCTATTTTTTATAGTTTGCCTGCAGGGTGTTTTTTTTTTTTTTGTAGGAACTCGATTTAAATATAATATATATACCTATATATATATATATATATATATATATATATATATATATATATATATATATATATATATATATATATATATATATATATATATATATATATATATATGCTGAAAAATCTTACCAAGGACACCAATTGTTACGTCACGAAATATATTATTAATTTTTTTCCAGCAAAAAGTTCAATCTCATATCAAATTATATTTGAAAATGAGAAACATACAAATAAAAACACTAGTTAGCATCCATCATACCATGGCGACTGGTTTCCTAGTATTAAGAGTGTCATGAATCGATAATTTAAGCATTAGCTACAGTCAAACAATATATTTATGCTCGAGAATAACAAATAAATATCATTTTTAACAAGTAAATTAAACTCTAAACTAGAACAAAGGAAACGCACTACTATATAATTTGTTACATGGGAAATTGAACCCTGTATCTACTGGGAACAGGCTGTAGTGCAGATCTATTCGAAATCCGAACGCGTCTGAAATTCCACAACGGGTTGTAACAAGATAGCCACAGAGTTCTATTTCGCCTAAACACTTAAACCGCTCTATCGTCGAAACTGAACTATAAACTAGCGTTTTCAAATAGGTAATTACAACTGTTACGTGAAAGACATGGCTTTAGAATTGAAATTGCAGTGTTAAGCCGCAGCGGCAAACTGAGAAATATTAAGTTTATCTGTAGGCGCCACAAAGGGAGTTGATTTCACTCTCGAATAATTATCAAATCTTTGTCGAAATACGGACGGGCTTTTAGACAGTTTCTATTTACTGCTTGAACAAATTTTGGCACCACAGAACTCAATATGAAACGTCATAATAAACGGTTTAATCTGTATGAAGGTTTGCTATTAAGATACTAATAACCATTGTCCTAAAAAGTGAATTGCGTACCTGCATTTCAGAGCGATAAGAAACGTCTATATTAGCAAGTGCAAAAGGGGGTAATTTATACAAATACATAGGAACTCAAACACAAATAGGATAAACTGAACATGTACTTGTTTTTTTTTTTGATTGATATACTTTTGTATAAAATTGTATTTCATAAACACCAAACGTATTTCATATATCATTTTTAACAAGTATATTAAACTCTAAACTAGAACAAAGGAAATGCACTACTATATAATTTGTTTAATATACGTTAGGAAGTTTACCTAACGTATTGTTTTGAAAATACATTTAAGTCTAAAAACCTGAGTAGTACTGGCAGGAATTTTATTTTTTCAGAAATTTTTTTTAAGTTTGTACCAGTTAATCTGCTAGCAGATTATTCAACAATGGGGAATTTCGAAGGGGTACAAGAGTATTGCCGTACAATTTTACTTGAGCAGCTTTGTTTTTCTGACAGATTCTACCAATTCGTGTAACGTGTAGAAGTAAAAAAAAAAAAAAAAAACCTTAAGTAAATGACTGGGAAAATAGTTAAATTAAAACCATTCTTCTTTACTAATACTAAATGCTAATTATTTCGTGTAGACGATGAACTTCAATTTATAATAAAATCAAGAAATAAACGTAGAAGTACAAGAGCTAGTTCATGATTTTTCTAGTTCATGATCTTTCTTTTAAATTTTCCGTTAACAAACATATAACTTAAATCGCAACTGAATTAGAACATCTAAAAATGTAAAAACAATCAATTTTTTAGAAGAATTCGCCGATTTAATTGATTTTAAAAATTTTAAGAGAGCAAATGCATGTTTTCAGCCCCTAATATGTTAAAGAATACTAACTGCTTTTTAAATAATTATGTCAATCACAATTCTATAAAGATGAGATAGTCATAAATACATTCTTGAAAAAATTCTAAGCATTTTATTACCTGACTTGAGAAGCAGCTCTCCGCCGTTCTTGTGGAAATTGCACACAAACATGCACACGAAACTAATTTACGATTGTATATTTAATAGGATTCTCACCTAACAATTGCGAAATCATTAGATTAAAAGACTTTTTATCGGACGAAATGAGATCAATAAGCAATCGCGATTGTTAAAAAGCGAAAAAAAAAAATCACCTTTTAACAAAATATAAATTACAAAGGGCATTCCATAAAAACTGAGAGGCAGTTTTTTACGTAGTGGAAACACCGCGAAACTAAAAAATATCAGCAGGTGATTTTTTTCAAACAGCTAAGTGTTCGTTTGTATAAAATTCTAAACGAAGCAGACAATTTATTTTTCTCCCATTTCCGTGCATGTTAAAAGAACTGTTTTATTTTCCCTACAAAAAGGGAGATGAGTGATTCAGTGTTAAAAAAAACGAAATGCGTTGTGACATAAAATTTTGATTTCGTTTGAGCAAAACCGATGTTCAAAATTATCCAAATCTCCTAAAGAGTAATAGGAAGGGATGACACTTGAGTGCATCATTACGATCCCCTTACCGATTTCGCAACAAGTGTATGGAAACATAGTGATTGTCCAACTCCGAAAAAAATCCCACAAACCAAATCTGCTGGAAATGTCATGATGATTACTTTCTTTGTGATCGTAAAGGTGTAACCTATCAGCATGCTGTGCCTTAGAAACTACTGTGAATGGTGAATATTATGTTCCAGTTTTGAAAACTTTGAGACAAAACGTATCGAGAAAGCGTCATGAAAAGGTTGGGAAACTGACATGACATCACGATAATGCTCGCCGGCATGTGGCTACTTCTGTTCAGCAATATCTTACTAAATGCAAGATTAAAAAACATGCTACATCCCCTTTATAGTCTAGATCTCACATCATGCGATTTCTGGATGTTTCTGACGTTGAAGGAGAAGCTCCGTGGCATAGATTTTAATACAAATTCTGATGCTGTTTCAGCAGTGGAGGTTTTTTTGAAGAAACTCTCAGAAAAGGGCTTTTCTACTTGTTTTGAAAAATAAGTTGAACGATGGGACCATTGCGTATCATCTGACGATAGATATTTTGAAAAAGGATGATGTATTTTTGCTGCAAATATATTTCCGGATTTTTTATAATTTTACTCTCAATTTTTAAGGAATGCCACTTGTATTTCCAAATCATAGCAATTGTACTTTAGATAGCACATGTATCAATATATAGTGTCCTGTTATTTATAAAGAAAAAAGATGGCGAAGAAACGAAAAGATGATTTCTAATCTTTTAAAAGAGCCGTTGGCGTTCTAATAATTATTTTGAACTCATGAAATATCTTTAAATTGAAGAATTTTATAATAAAGCGCACTCCTATGGATAAATTTTGCAGTATTTCACATTTAAAGACGTAGAACTGTTAGATATATTTTCTAGATAATTTGGACGTGAGAAATTTATTTATATCGTAAAAATGATATTCCAAAACAAGTTTGTTTTTTTTGAATATACATCAATTGTAAACTTGAGATAAACTACAAATTATTGCTTCTCTACTTAAATATTTAACTTTATCAAGTTTGAATTTATTGATAAAAATGTTTTCGTTCATCAGAGTACTTGACAGAACGTCTAATAACACAGCAGAAAAAAAGTAAAACGAAATATATTACTCATTTAGTAATAGAAACATTTTGACTTTGTAATAAACGTGAAAATTAGTAGTAAGCCTTCAGCGCTCATAATATTTTGAATATTATATTTTGTGTCAAAAAAGTCCGGTTTACAAAGAGAAAATTTTTTAAATAAAGATTCATTACAATTTAACCTGTACTTCAGTAGACTTCAATGACATGTATATATTTCCAGAAATGCTTACCTAAAATAAAAAAAAAGAAAAAAGAATTAGTAATATACTACTGGCAGTATTTTTTAAAAAATATTTTAAACAACCACACTGCTAATGAGTAAACATTATGTAAATATGAAAAAGAAACTTTACATAATTCTATAAACAATTCGATTTAATTAATAGTACTATAAAAGAAAGTAATTTTGTCATGAAATAACTGACATAATGCGTAATTTTAACTTTACCGCGAGTCCGAAATGGAGAATAACACTTTTAAGTAATGATTTTAAGAGTTTAATACACTACTTTTAAAACACATGCAAATTACCACAGTAATTATTTCGTGTCACACACACACACACACACACACACACACACGTATATATATATATATATATATATATATATATATATATATATATATATATATATATATATGTATATATATATATATATATATATATATATATATATATATATATATATATATATATATATATATATATATATAATACATATATATGGAAGAAGGAATCGACAAATATTTAATCGCCATTCGGTGTCCAGTATTTGCAACAGTTTTTCTGTCACATTGACTTAAGTTCTCGAAATCGAGCAGATTGCATTAGCTCGTGGAGTGCAACGAGTCCCATGCCGTGCTGTCGCTTAATGAAATGGGCCTAGTAATATCCAGGATCCGTCGCTCAGTGGCCATTTCGGGGGCCTGCAGTCGGACTGGCTGATTGCTCGTTTCATGTCCCGTTACCTTTGGAGTAAGATGAATGCTGCGCCATTTTGCAAAGAAATCCCGTCTAATGCGGCTTCCGAATAATGAGGTGCGACTCTGAGAGGAAAAACGGTGTGGTTTAAATTCTGTGTGCAATGAGATGCCAAATAAAAAGCAACGAATAAAATCCCTGATAGATTTTTCTCCATTTAAGCATTATATATATTAAAACAAACTGCATGTGAAAAACAAAAAATGTTTAGAAGATTTTCTCTAGTTCTTCACACATACCACATTTTAATTACTGTGTAAAAAGTTTATTCATAAGTGTTCTGGGGAACAGTGCAACTCAGTTACAGTTATAAGTTAAGCTTTGGATTTTTTTTTTATTTGTAAAATATTCTTATATTCTCGATTTCTGACGTAAATTTAAAACTAAAATGTTTAAATGAGCAGGAGCAAATGGGGTAAAGGGATACGTTTGACATTTCTGTACCTCAGAACCAGAACGACGTAAGTCCGAAAATGGCGATTTTCACTTTATTGGTGAATTGTATGTAGAATCTTGTTCCACATCGACCCAAGAAAACTGTATTCTATTAAACAAATTCCTTCACAATCATTTAACAACATTAAAAGAGCATGAATCCCATCCCTTGCATGCATCCGACAATCGTTTTTCATTTATCCTGAATAGTTACGATAATGAACTTACGTTAGTCTGATTCTGAGGTACAGATTTGACGCTCCAGTAACTATCTTTTGCACCGTTTATCTGAATAAGATGATTGGGCGAGCTCAAGAAGATTGGATTCCAAGGACTCAGCACATAATACATTAACTTAAAAATGTATCATAGTGCATTATGTGATGGGGATGCAATGTGAAAGCGATCAACTTCCGTTTAAAATTGTAAGTGCTGAGCGTTTAATTTACCCTGTACAATTTCGTAATTTTTAAATTACGGAGTTTATCTTGTAAGTTTTGTATCTTCACATAAGGACATTCATTTTTTTTCAATAGCATTTAATTTAACATGGTAGCTAAAATATGGAAAGAAAATTTGGAGACATGTTCACAAAATAAAACTGCGATGTAAAAAAAATCTATGGTAGATTTAGGAAGAAGCCGTATTTTTTAAATTTATTTTAAATATAAAAAAAGGGCATTGGTTTTATTTTTAAAAATTTATTTTATCTACAAAATGTGGACTTTTGAAATTGGTAAAAAAAATAGGTTTCGCTCTGAAAAACAATGTTTCACCACCGAAAAGGATTACAAAACCCTTCCTTTTTGGCATCTTTCCTAACGGTTGGGGAAGATGCCATTAGTGCAATTTCCGTAGGGGGAAGATGCCGTGCGCAAATTTTTGCTTCAACTGCTGTATACAATGCATTTCATCGAATCACATTTTGTCTGACGGTTCGGTGTAGTTTTCCAGGTATATGTTTCGAATAGGATCATTGTTTTATTTAGGGAGTAACGGAAAGCTACGCCATCTTCCTCCAACGAAAACACGGCGTCTTAGACAAATGCATTTAACACTATTTAAGGTACTCAACACATATCGCTGCTTGAAATGAACAGTGGCATATCTGCAAAAATCGATTTTTTTTATTACATCAAAAAATGCATTTTTTAAACTCTTTCTTGTGGTAATATCGGCATATCTCTAGTTTCAAAATATCACGCAGCACAATCGTTAGAGTAGTTGTGCATAGTTATTATTTTGGCGCGCTTCTACTAGTAAAGAACGACACAGCCGCCATTGCGTCAGTTCTGAAGAAGTACTTGGAGCAGGAACATCTATGTCTCTGTAAGTTGATTCGGCATAAGTTCCCTTAGTACCATTTTACTTCAAAATACCGTTTTACTGCAAAAACTTTGAAACGCTCTAGTGAAAAGTAGTGTTTTGCAAATATGCCACTGTTTATTTCAAGCAGCGATATGTAAAACTGACAAAACACTGTAAAAGTACCCCTTAAACCTGCGGTAAATCAATACCAATTTCTGTATGCTCTCGATGTATCTGCTCCTTCATTCTAACTGAGTGGCTAGCTGTTTTTGTTGATGCTTGTTTGTTCAACCCATTATACGGCACCTTCCCCAAATTACCTTATTCTGTAAACGTTAAGCGGAAAAACATACTAAATATTAAATACATTTGTCTCACAATTATTGGCGTTCTTCTCAT